>APFE030042552.1:0-36217 GCA_000404065.3 Pinus taeda | reverse complement strand
TGTCAATCATTATACCTCAACATGCAACCAATGCATTAGCTATACCATCATAGTATCATAGAAATTAATCCATATAACAAATCTTGCATGTCATCTTGAGAACATTCATCATAGTTAATCGCAACATTATGAATAATACATGCTACCATCATAAGTTATAATATCAACATCAATTACCTATAATCATGTAGTAAATGAATATGTCAATATACCTCGACATAACATCATAATCATAAGGATACATTATTGCTATAAGAACCACATGTGCATCATTATTCCCCTACCATTATACTCAACATCTAAACGGAAATCATAGTGTATCATAAAACATGATTTAGATTCTCCATAAAATTATCTGTCTTAGCTAAGGAGCACTATTCAGCACACATTTGAATCAAGTAAATAAGGAAAGTCTTGAAAAATAATAGTTGCATCTTCCCAGGTAGCTGACCCTGGGCTATATTGGTCCCATTGGACCTTGACTTGCTCAAACTCACGGTTCCTGAGTCGACGAACCCGGCAGTCCAGTATACAGAATGGTTCGACTTGAAGGGCTCCTTCCTCGAAAACTTGCAATTTTTCAAATTTCAAAACATGGGACGGGTCGGGTACATATTTTCTAAGCATAGAAACATGAAACACATTATGCATCCTTCTTAGATGGAATGACAGCTCGAGCTTGTAAGCAACTGGTCCAATCCTCTCTAGGATCGTGAATGGCCCGACAAATCTAGGCGATAGCTTTGTTCCCTTACCCATCCTAAAGGGACTTTTAAAGGGTTTGATTCTAATGAAAACTTGGCTTCCTTCCTGAAAGTTTCTATCAATTCTCTTTGCATCAGCATAACTTTTTTGGCGATCCCTGGCTTCTTTTAGTCTCTGCTTAATTGTGGCCATTTGTTCTTCCATTTCTTGGAGCATTTCAGGTCCCAACATGACTCAGTCCTCTAATCGATTCCAACTTAACGGAGTACGACATGGTCTTCCATACAAGATTTCGAAGGGAGCTGCCTGTATTGAACTGTGGTAACTATTGTTGTAGGCAAACTCTACTAAGGGAAGGTATTTCTCCCATTGGTTTTGTTGATCCATGACATACATTCTTAGCATGTCCTTCAACACTTGGTTTACTATTTCTGTTTGACCATCTGTCTCTGGGTGATATGTTGTACTAAAATTCAGTTGTGTTCCCATAGATTGTAATAGACTTTTCTAAAATCTGGAAGTAAAACGTGCGTCTCTATCAGATATTATCTTTCGTGGTACTCCATGAAGGCGAATTATTTCTTTCAGGAAAATTTGAGCGATAGCTGATGCTTCAAAGGTGGTCTTGATTGGAATGAAGTGAGCACTCTTAGTTAATTTATCAACCACAACCATAATACAGTCATGTCTCTGGGATGTCATAGGTAAGCCTCCAACAAAATCCATCAAAACAACTTCCCACTTAGTTTCTGGTATATCATGGGGTTGTAAAAGTCCTGCCGGGTGACGATGTTCAGCTTTAACCTATTGACATTCTAAACATCGAGCCACAAACATTGTTATATCCTTTTTCATTCCTGTCCAGAAAAATAGTTGTTTTAAGTCTGCATACATTTTCTGGACTCCTGGATGTGCAACGTATGGAGCTTGATGGGCTTCCTTGATTATTAAATTCCGAAGATCATCATTTTCTGGGACATAAATCCTATCCTTATATCGTAGAAATCCATCATTTTCTAAGGTGTACTCCTCCCACTTGGTTGCCACAGGTACCTCTTCTTGTAAGGCAAATTTTATTTGCTGGTAATGTGGGTCCCCTACTAGATGATTTAGAATTCGGCTCCTCAAGTCTATATTTAATGCCGACATTGAATGAAGTCTAGGTCTCCTGCTTAAAGCATCTGCCACTTTATTCTCTTTTCCCTTAATATAGGATATCTTGAAATCATAATCACTAAATAGCTCACTCCAGTGTCGTTGTCGAGCATTAAGGTCCTTTTGTGTGAAGATATACTCAAGACTTTTATGATCTGTTCTTAACTCAAATTGACGCCCCATTAGATAATGTCTCCACAATTTCAAGGCCATTACAACCGCTGCTAATTCCAGATCATGAGTTACATAATTGATTTCATGGTTCTTAAGTTTTCGAGAAGCATAAGCGATAACTCCTTCATCTTGCATCAAGATTGCACCTAATCCTTCTTCTGATGCATCAATGCATACAAGAAAGTCCTTGTCCATGTCAGGTACTTTTAATATTGGGGTCATTGTTAGTCGATGTTTTAGCTCCTTAAATGCTTTCTCACACTCACTTGTCCATTCAAACTTATCCCCTTTCCTTTGGAGGTGGGTGATGGGAGTAGATATCTGCGAGAACCTTTCTACAAACCTTCTATAGTAGCCTGCCAATCCCATAAAGCTACGTACTTCCTTGACATTCTGGGGAGAGGGCCAAGTCATTATAGTTTCTATCTTATTGTAATCAACTGCAATGCCTTTGCCACTAATGGTATGGCCTAGATATTGAATTTCTTTCTCAAAGAAGGAACATTTAGAAAGTCTTCCATATAGTTTATGTTCCTTAAGGCATTGTAGTACCAACCTCAAGTGTTCTAGATGCTCTTTCTCATTACGAGAGTAAATGAGGACGTCATCCAAGAAAACTTGGACAAAGCGGTCCAGATATTTTCGGAAGACACTATTCATCAAGTTCATGAAGGCTGTTGGGGCATTAGTCAAACCAAATGGCATAACAATAAACTCATAGTGTCTATAGCGCGTTCTGAACGCCGTTTTAGGTATGTCTTCCTCCTTGATTCTTAGCTGATGATAACCTGACCGTAAGTCTATCTTGGAGAATATTGAAGCTCCTTTTAGTTGGTCAAAGAGGTCATCGATTCGAGGCATGGGGTACCTATTTCGAATGGTGGCCTTGTTTAGATCTCGGTAATCAATACATAACCTAAGAGTTCCATCCTTCTTCTTTACAAAAATTACTGGTGCACCCCAAGGTGACACACCGGGTCTTATAAAACCTTGATCAAGAAGTTCTTTGAGCTGTATACTCAATTCATTAAGCTATGGAACAGTCATTCGATAAGGTGCTTTGGATATGGGTTCCACTTCTGGTTTCAAGGTTATGGAGAAATCAATTTCTCGAACTGGAGGCAAACCTGATAACTCTGGAGGAAATACATCTTCAAATTCGGAAAGTAGTGGGTGCAATTTATCCAAGGACTTCTCATTGGTAGGAATCATTTCTACCACATAAATCTTGCACCCTTTCCTCATACACTTATTAACTTTCTTGGCTGATATGAGGCGTAATGTAGCACCGCATCTAATCCCTTTTATCACCTTGGTTTCTCCTTGGTCATTTTTTATGAGGACTGTCTTATTATAACAATCCAATATAGCTTGATGGGATTCAAGCCAATCCATTCCCACGATTAAGTCATACATTCCGAGAGTTGTACTATATAGATTCATCTTGGTATCACACCCCCCAATGTTAACACTACAATCTCTTACCATTGACCCTACTGATTGCTGAGAGCTTGACACCATTTCTACCATTCTAAAGTTACTTTTCTCATGAGCTGTCAATCCACATCTAAGTATTGTTGAAGGTGAAATAAAAATATCAGTAGCACCTGGATCAATTAACACAGATAGAGGGATGTTATTGATCATACCTGCAGATTCTACTACAGTGGCTTGGTGCTCAGCCTGGCGATGGTTTGTAGCTGCATGAATTCGATGTGTGCTTTTGATCCTTAGCAGGAATAAATGATTTATTATTTTAAAACGTTTCTCTATGGCTCTTTGATCTAGTCTACTTAAAACGACTAACGCATGTTACTTGTTAGGACTTGTCCCTGATTTGTTTAGTGTGTTAGGGACAATGAATGTGAAGGTAGAGCTTACCCTCTCCTCGAGGCAGACAAAGGCAGAGTACCAGAGTTCCATTGTTGAACCCCAACCCCTTTTCAGAACCTTATTGGATCTTTTACAGGGGATGACTTGGAGATTTTATGTAATGAAATCAACCTCAGTCGGCCTGTCAAAAAATTCGTCTCTGTTGAGGGCAAGCAGGAGGCAATATTGGGATGTGATTCCCATAACCATACGGCTATACACATTTCCTCGCAAAGAAAATATTGTTGCGATATTATTTGACCAAATATTTCCGCGAAGAGAATTAGGATCCCATCACGCATAAAGACGAAATGTCAACCGTCAACCTTTCGTCGACTCCGCTGGAGATCGAACCCAGAATCTCTAGTTTCGTAGACCAACGCATTGGGCAAAGTAATATCGTTGCCAGTAGTATTGTTACCTCGATTTTATGACCATCATGAAAAGGTTTTTAGGATGTAAAGATGGAACTGTAAGGTATAAATTTCCAGTCAATGATCTGTTTTTTTTTCTAATTCTTACCGTTGCCGCTCCCTTGTAGCCGAATTAGATCAGAACCTGCTTGAAGTTTCGTAGCTAGAACAACTACAGATATTATTGATGTATCTAATATTATGAAGGTGGAATTCCATCTCAGCAAAATATTCTGATAAAGCTCATTCCCTCAGCTAGCATATTACAAAGATGTAATTTAAGGAATTTGAAATGGTGTTGCCTTCGCGGGTGCGCTTGCAGGCAGACCATATAATTAATAAAATGATTATTTTTTTGTGTTGGGGAGGAATAACCTTCCCAATCATCTGATCCAGTTCTGGGTCGGGTGGCAGTGTCTTTTTTTTATGGTGTGGAATATTTTTATGCTTGATTCATAAATTTTCTTACATGTATATCATATTAATATTACTTCACCATATATCATATTAATTTACTGAACTAAACATCAATACAACTTTTATACTGTCATAGCAAATTAACCGTACTTCTTTCTTTCTTTTTCTTTGGGGTGAATGTAACTAAAGGTGATTAAAGGGAAAATGTCACTTTAGTTTTACCATATAAATAAATATATGTAACTTTATAAACATCACCCAATTTTGTGGTATGACTTTGCTTGGTCATACGGCTTTTTTCAACGCATAGCATACGATCCATTAATTGAAATATATTTTGCATATTTGCATACGCTGCACATAATTCATCGACGATTCTCTGGTAATTTTTTTTTAGACTATAATAAATCATAATATTTTTTTCCAGTATATCTTTTCTTTTCTTTTTTATAAATAATTAGGGGTAACTTTAAATATCCAATACCACTTTATTTCTCAGAATTTTTGTTTTCCACGACACAATTTTAACTAATCAGTATGATGGCAACCAACTGTTAAAATTTCATTCCAAAACCAGGAGTGAGCGGTTAACAATAATGTGGTTTTCTGCAGGGCAATTCTGCATATAAAATGCTTTAGAAGTAAAGTTTATATGTATCAATTTGAAGGGGCAAAAATATTTTTACATGCATGTTTTATTTTACATGGATCCAATTCTCTAAGTTTTATGGCTTATGCTACAAAATTGTGATTATTGATAAACTCCATGTTTTTTTTTATATACTTCGAAATTGTGATGCTTTAAGTATTATACTTCAATTGAGTAACTAAATGTATATTTTAAATTCAAACATATTTTAAATACTTGCAAATGAGCTCACCTATATTACCTGTGATTGAAGTCTGCCAAATGATCACAAGATTTTGGGGATGACTCTCCACCCAACCGTAGGCTCAATTGTGCAAGGATTTAGCTACAACTGGCCACCCCCGAGCCTCAATCAACGCACTACTGCCAGTGCTCCTAAGTCTTAGTATACCATTCTCCCAAGAGAATGAAAGATAGAATCTCGAAATGATAGAATGCCTCCCATCCTCCTCACCATCTATTAAATAGAACAAAACATTGGAAGGGGAACCACATGCACACACTCCATGTGTCTGCATGCAACTTTTTTTCTTGTTTTATTTCTTTACTTTTCTTTTGATTTTTAGCTTTCTTGTTTTATTTCTTTCTTTTTGATAATTTTCTTGTTTTATTTCTATTTATTCTTATTTAGAGCCTTAATATGCCTATTACTATTTTTATTACTTATTTCTTTTTATATAATTGTTAATATCGTTTATTATTTAACAGTTATGATTTATTATTAAGTGATTTATTTATTATTATTCATTATTTTTATTATTAATTATTATTTTGTCTTATTTAAGTTTATATTTATATTATTATTAAGTGATTATTTATATTATTCATTATTTTTATTATTAATATTATTTGTATTATTTTTATTAGTTATTATTATTTATTATTTATTATTAAGGGGAGGGGTATTACAAACGTGAGACTGACATGTGTGAGAAGTTGTAGGGAAACATGCCTAGTATTAGCTTGACAAGGTAATAGTTGATGTTTTTATATAATTAACAACTGGGTGAAGCCCCAAGGGTTAGCTCAACTGATCGAGTCCCCGTTGTTAAGTACCTCACCGATGAGGAGGTCATAGGGTCAATTCTCCTTGACGCCCTTGGGGTTAGCCCCTGCTAGTCTGGCCGACGGGCTTTGAAAGATTCCCTTTAGGGTTGATTTGCCTAGATTTTCCGTGGATGTAATGACCACCGAGTAATTGTGAACCACCCATTAAAAAAAAAAAAAACTAACAACTGTGTGATGTGATAGCACATAATAAAGACATGATTGCAACAATGTAAAAAGGTGAAATAAAGGAATTGGGAAAGAATTCCCTTGACTATGTTTGGAAACCCTAATTCCAAATGAATGAGTGCTTTGCATATATGAAATCATCTTAACCTTGAATTTGAATGACATTACGAGGATACGTGTTATATTCATAAATATGTATTTGACAGGTATAATAACTAGTTCTAGTTATGACTAGATCTGTCAAGGGAATTGGAGTCCCTTGAGAGATGGTGTGGATGTGATCAGTTGCAAGCAATGTGTTTGACACAACAAGGTAAGGTAACCAGTGCATTTTTATGTTTATTTATGCAGTGACAATTATGTGTTGATGGCAGTATGATGCAAGGGATTGCATGGAAAAGAGGTTGCCATGAAATCTCAAAGAAGGCTTAGGTTGAGATTTCCCTTGCAAGCACTAAGAACCATGGGGATTGAGTCATGGTGTCTGTTGAGAGTCTTGTGATTTGATTCTTTGTGTTTTTTTTGCACTTGATTTGCAACTTTGTTGATGTCTAGTGTATGGAAATACCAATTTGTTCGTAGTGTCGTATTGTTATTGGTTTTCATAGTTTTCTTCTTGTTTGCGTTTTTCTTGCCTTTTATGTCTTGAGGGTCTTGGCAATTAGTTGGGAAAGAGGAAAGTTAATGGAGCTCAGGGAAAGATGAATGAAACCCAACAGGTGATGTAAGGATTGGATGAATCTTAGTGCATGTATAAGGGCAGTTGAAGGCAAGTGTATGATGACTAGTTGGATTGGTTGGGTCCATTGGTGTAAATGGATGATGGTAGGACAATCATGGGAAAGGTAATCAAGAAAGGTAAGGTGAATGGATTTGAGACGTCATAGGCCTTTCCTATGTTGGTATTTGTTGTTCTCAATGTTGTGCATGGGTTGCACGCGTAAAGGGAGTTATCTTCATCTTGACCTTATGACATCTAGTAATTATTTTGTGATCATGATTATTGTGATGCCTATATGTGTACACATGAATGTATGTATGTATGTATGTCATGTATGACAAGGTCATAATGGATCATGATTGTTAAGGCTAATATTTATATGTATATATATGTATGTATGTGTGTCATTGTCTGATAGATTGTTTAATGCTAATATTTATAGGTATATATGTATGTATGTATATTGTTGTCTGACAGGGTGATTAGGAGTAATTCTTATGGAGGAATGATTCCTTATGCAGGTGAATGACATGAAGAGGTTCCTGGTTTATGAGGAATCAAGTGGAAGAGTGGTCATGAAAAATATATGAGTCAGTATCATATGGTTATGAGTTGATATTATGTAATTACATTATGTCTATGTTATGGATAGGCTATACAGAGGGACACATCAACGAAATGAAACCAATGTGGTCTGCGGGGTGTTGGGATAAGCATGGACCGCAGAGAAATACTAGAAGCAAGGTTGCTTGGTAGAGACAATGTGGTTTTGAATGTGTGGTACTATTGTTGTGCATATGTTGTATATGTTGTACATGTTGCATCTATGATGTTGTGTGCATGCAGTGTTGTGCATATATAGTGTGTGTAAGTAAGTGATAGTTGTAGCATTATGTATTATGACAAATGGATATGAGTTGATTGTTGAGTATGAAAAGGTTGTTAGACTTGGTAAAGGTTGATTTCAAATTCATATACATGATGTCTTGATCTTTGGAATGTGAGACTGACATGTGTGAGAAGTTGTAGGGAAACATGCCTGGTATTAGCTTGACAAGGTAATAGTTGTTGTGTTTATATAACTAACAACTGGGTAATGTGATATCACATAATAAAGACATGATTACAACAAGGTAAAAAGGTAAAAGAAAGGAATTGGGGAATAATTCGTTTGACTATGTTTGGAAACCCTAATTCCAAATGAATGAGTGTTTTCCAAACATGAAGTTGCCTTTACCTTGAATTTGTATGACATTACGAGGATATGTGTTATATTCATAAATATGTATTCAACAGGTATAATAACTAGTTCTAGTTATGGCTAGATCTATCAAGGGAATTGGAGTCCCTTGAGAGATGGCGTGGATGTAATCAGTTGCAAGCAATGTGTTTGACACAACAAGGTAAGATAACCAATGGATTGTTATGTTTATTTATGCAGTGATAGTTATGTTTTGATGGCAGTATGATGCAAGGGATTGCATGGAAAAGAGGTTGCCATGAAATCTCAAAGAAGGCTTAGGTTGAGATTTCCCTTGGAAGCACTAAGAACCATGGGGATTCAGTCATGGTGTTCATTGAGAGTCTTGTGATTCGATTCTTTGTGTTGTTTTTTCACTTGATTTGCATATTTGTTTATGTCTAGTGTATGGCCATACCACTTTGTTCGTAGTGTCGTATTGTTATTGGTTTTCATAGTTTTCTTCTTGTTGGCATTTTTCTTACCTTTTATGTCTTCAGGGTCTTGGTAATTAGTTGGGAAAGAGGAAAGTTAATGGATCTCAGGGAGAGATGAATGAAACCCAATAGGTGATGTAAGGCTTGGATGAATCTCAGTGCATGTATAAAGGTAGTTGAAGGCAAGAGTATGATGACTAGTTGGATTGGTTAGGTCCATTGATGTAAATGGATAATGATAGGACAACCATGGGAAAGGTAATCAAGAAAGGTAAGGTGAATGGATTTGAGGCGTAATAGGCCTTCACTATGTTGGGAATTGTTGTTCTGTGTTGCATGCATAAAGGGAGTTATCTTAATCTTGACCTTATGATATCTAGTAATTATTTTATGATCATGATTAGGTTGATGTCTATATGTGTACACATGAATGTATGTATATATGTATGTCATGTATGACAAGGTAATAATGGATCATGATTATTAAGGCTAATATTTATACGTATATTAAGGCAAAGTGTGACGACGAATTTAGAAAATAAAAGTGATGCTGCTGTCTGGCACCAATGATCATGAAAGTGGGCCCAGGAAATAGTGAGATTCCATACCATTTTCAACGTTGCAAATCAAAATCATGTTGCTTCCCACTTATTTAGTATAAAAATCATGTTGGCTTTCCAAGGGTTGAATACGACGGACACTGCTAGCACCGAATCAACATCTTTCCAGCTTATTTAATATCAAAATCATGTTGGCTTTCCAATGGTTGAATACGACGGACACTGCTGACGCCGAGTCAACATCTTTCCAGTTGTCAATCATTCTCTCTCCATGTCATGAAAATTGAAAAAGTAATTATTGAAATAGCAGCGAAGTTGTTTATACTTTTCTCTTTACAAGATATTAATTTTTTAATTTAATACATTTTAATGAGAAATCTAAAATTATTGAAATGATTTTAACGTGCTCCGACATTTTCGCATTTTATTTTAATTTTGTTTTGTTTTGTAAAAACTAATAAACTATTTTCTATAACCGGTCGAAAGGGTTTTAATTCGCAGTGTCATTTTTATATTTATTCTTTATTTATTTAGGGTATTTTAACTTACATATGTGACATGATTTAAGTATTTTAATTTTGTTTCATACCAACTAATAAACTATTTTCTATGACCGGTTGAAAGGGTCTTAATTCACAATCTCATTTTTCATATTTGTTCTTTATTTATTTAGGGTATTTTAGCTTGAATATGTGATATGATTTAAGTATTTAAATTTTAACAAAAATATAGTAAATAATTTTTTAGATTAAAAATTATATATATATATATATATATATATATATATATATATATATATATATATATATATATATATATATATAATATATTATATTTTGTTGATATTTATATTAATGAAAACTAATATATGGACATATTTAATCGTGTATGTCTATCATCAACTATGAAATTTACAATTCAAAGAACTACCACAACTAAGTTATAACATAGCTATATCTTAATATTTATTAATACATTACTTTTTCTCTTATAGAAGTGCATGAGCCCTCAAAAATGATGATAGATAGAGTCCACTCTTCCATCATCTAATAATAGATAGAGTCCACAAAACCAAAATCAAAGAACAATTGAAACATTAAAGATAAAAAAATCCGAGTGTGCCAACAAAGGTCAACTGAAACTTAACTAAATGGAATGCAACCATCCTCCATCCTCTCACCACTCTAGAGGAACTAGAAATGTAGGAGCAACAAAATCTATTTAGTTGTGCGACTCTTATTCTGCAAATAGAGCATTGTGTTGCATACTTCAACCCAAAATTGCAGTGGTAGGCCTTGGTCATGCAAAATTTCCCTAGCTACTTCCACAATACTTCTATTCTTCCTCTCAGCCACCCCATTTCGTTGTTGGTTATGGGGTGTTGTCAACTCCCGTTGAATTCCTTCCTTTTCATAGAAATTTTAAACTCATTCGACACGTAATCACCTTCGTTATCGCTCCTAAGAGCCTTCACCTTCTTGCCAGTTTATTTCTCAACAAGTTTTTTAAATTCAACAAATTTGGAGAATGTATGGTCTTTCTTCTGCATGAATTAGATCCAACACTTTCGTGAGAAATCATCTACACATATAACACAATACCTATGCTTGGCAATGGAGGTTGTCGAGAAAGGTCTACATACATAAGAATGGATCCTTTCAAGGACTACATGTGCCTTGTTTCCCTGATCATTGAAGGTGGATTTTTTGTAGTTCCCCAATGCACACCCTTTGCATGTATCCCACTACTTTAGTGCTCCTTTCAGGATGCTTGTATAAATCTATTGCATGATCTTCTAAGCACCATGATGCAAATGGCTAAGTCTTATATTCCATAATTAGACGACATCACAACTCTCCACCTTCTCTACTTTTGTGCTCAATGCTACACAGTCTTCCACATCTAATTTTTAGAGGTTATTCACTCAAAACCCGATCTGCTTCACTTGTCCCATGGAAATGTGTCTCAAGAAAGCCTTCCATTTTCTAAATATCACATCATAGCCACAGTCTTCTGACACAGCTACGAAGACTAGATTCTTCTTCAGGCCCGGTACAATCATCACATCCTTGAGCGTGAGAGGAGAGTCATACTCCCTCTGAAAAGTAATTGTACCAATGTCAATCGTGCTATAAATTCCATCATCTCCCATCTCGATGTGCATCTAGAGATCCTTCTCCTCCAAGTTGCTGAAGCATTCTTTGTTGCCAGTCATGTGGAATGAGGCACCACTATCCAAATACCACATACTATACATAAATGTGCTTGCCAACAATGCAATGAGAGTAAAATTAAGCTCAAACTATGAGGCTAAGGCTTCAACCAATGCTCCTCCCGCATTCTTCTTTATTTCCTTCTTGCGTGGACACTTCGTTGCATAATGCCCAAATTCATGATAGTGAAAGCACTTGATTTTGCACAAGTCTTTCTTCTTGCCCCCTTGAGTAGATTCTACTTTGGATGGGGATTTCTTCCCTTTCCCTTTCTTTGAATTTCCATCCAAGGCACAATTTTCCTCATCCTTTCCCTTGAATGATGTCTCGTTTAAGGTGTTCCATCTTATCTCCTCTTGTACCAAATCGAACCAAAGGCATTCCCAATTTGGTAGCTTCTCCCTCTCGTTCACCAAATATTGGTAGTTGTGCCAACTCTTGGGAAGGCTTAGAAGGACTAGGCTCACCAAATCATTCGTTGCTATAGTAACACCAACTTGACCGATTTCATCACGACATTGTGTGAACATGCTCAAGTATAGTGGAATGGTCTCATTCCTCTGCATCTTGATATTTCTAAGCTTATCCTTAAGTGTCGATTTCCTATGTTCACTACTATTCTGGAACAAATTTATCAGCGCTTTCCACATTACATACAAAATCTCTTTCCCATGGATATTGGAGATAGTATGGTGTTGGCTAAACTTGACTCAGGATAGAGTCAAAGTTGACCAGGTTAAACAATGATGGTTTTGGGGCACACGGTATTATGCACCCATAGTATTCTGCTCGTGGTATTATATGTAATGGAGCTTATAAAAGGCTGGAAGGACTTCATTGCAAGGCAAGACCTGGAGGTGGGAGGTGAAGGTTCACTTGGTTGGATTGGCCAAGGTTTTGGCCAATGTTAATGAGTTCTTATTAGGTTGGATTTTTCCCTGGATTTGGGGTTTTCCCAGATAAACATTTGTGTTTATGTGTTTATGGTTGTTGCTAGTTATTTTTTATATTTATTCTTCTCAATAATTATTTATGTTATGTGGTAAATTTCTTAACAACTAATATCAGAGCCAGATATTGGCTTCAAAGAGATTCTTTGATGCCAGGGATTTATAGTGCTTGATGAGATCAATGCAGCCTTTTTGCAGATCTGTGTCTAGAAAATAATGGTGGAAGAACCTCGAGGAGAATGTGTGGAAGATAGTGCCGTAACTGCCAGGGATCGCAGTTCATTTGCGATATTTACCGATTTAGAACATGCTAAAGAATTGTTCGGGATTCATGTGGCTATTTAAAGAATGTCAGCAGAACAAAATTGTTCACGTGGCTTCGAAAATTGTTCATGAGGCCACCGGTGCTGGAATCTATGAGGTTCTCAGGCTCGCAGTTGGAGCGGTTTGATAGAAGTTTTTGAGCAAATCAAATTGAGAGAGGAAGGATCAGAATCACAAGAGCAATAAACAAAAAAAAAATTAATGAAGTCAAAATTATTGCATGTAAATGGGCATACTACTGTAATACCTGGTAAGGCATGTGTACCCCTCGATGATCATCGGTAAAGTCTGGGTTAGACCTAGGTGATAGGGGGGATGTCGGGTTAACAATACCCCTGGTAAAAACTCAGAGGGGGTAAGAGCTAGAGTGAGCGAGATTGTCTCACTTAGTAGGTTTGGCTGGAGTTAGTCAAGAAACCCCAAGTCAAGTTTAAGGGGGTAATTGTTAGGTAAACGTGACTCAGGATAGAGTCAAAGTTGACCAGGTTAAACAATGATGGTTTTGGGGCACATGGTATTGTGTACCCATAGCATTCTACCTATGGTATTATATGTAATGGAGCTTATAAAAGGCTGGAAGGACTTCATTGTAATGCAAGACCTAGAGGTGAGCGGTGAAGGCTCACTTGGTTGGATTGACCAAGGTTTTGGCCAATGCTAATAAGATCTTATTAGGTTGGGCTTTTCCCTGGATTTGGGGTTTTCCCTGATAAACATTTGTGTTTATGTGTTTATGGTTGTTGCTGATTATTTTTATATATATTCCTCTCAGTAATTATTTATGTTATGCAGTAAATTTCTTAACAACTGGTCTCATACTCCCTCTAATATGATCCATCTCTCATTGACAACACACTTCTTCCAATATGCTAAATTCTGAGCATCTGCTACTGTTGGTTTTGGAATATCATTATCAATGAATTCCTTCAACACATTATCCTCCAGTACTGCCTCCATGAGGTCCTTCCATGAAACATAATTTTAGCTTTTGTTAAGGGCATACTCGATCCTTAGTCCATTGAAAGCCATATTCTCAGTCCTGAAGAAAAGCTACAGCCTGATATGCAACCTCGAACCTCCTGCAATGAAAACTTCAAAATATCTACTCTACTGTGATGCTAGCTTTGATACCATGTAGAAATTATGTGTAGATTTAATACTACTCATGAAATTTACTAAACAACAAGACTTGAAGCTACTCTATTGATTTGTGGAAGTTAATTCACCATATGAAACAAGAATCATAGAAATGCAAGAGGAAACATCACACATGCACAAATATTTATCTAGGGTAAAGCAACTGCTCAAAACCCCTTTACTATATATATTGCATTAATCAGAGAATAGAGAATAAATACAATGCTTTCTCAAGCCTGAGCACACCCCTACAAGTGTATAGTTTATCCCTCTGCCTGACTAACTGAACTTGGCCCAAAATTTAGCCAATTTCAAGCCTTCCCAAGCTCATATTTACTTGCATTGTTCCCTTGGGATGCCCCTATTTTTTCAGAAATTCACACCAAGGAATTGCGCAATAGCCTTATGCAAATATCTGAGTGCATGCACCACCTGTATGTTGGGATAAAGTCCCCTAGGGCCAATTTTGGGCTTAAAAGCCCAAGTTTTAGGGCAAAAAGCCCAAGTTTTGTATGTAAAGGGTAAATTCTCTGCAATTTGTGGTCGCGGAGCACGTAGATGTAAAGTGTCATAAAGAGTTTTTACCCTTCTATTTATGTAAGTTGTGTCGGCTTTAGAAGATCTACCCATGGTCCGCGGACCATAGGGTTGTATAAAAAGGAGAGTCTTAGAAGAGTCTAAGACAAGTTTTTGGTTGATGATGATGAATGTAATGGGTCATTAGCAAAAAGAACGAAGAGTCTTAGAGTAGAAGAGAGGCTCTGCAACTATGTGCATAGAGGCCTATGGTAGAAGTCTGCAACTGAGAGCGCAGACCCCTGCAACTAAGTGCGCAAGGTAGATAGAGTCTGTAAGAAGATCTGAAGCATTAATAGAGGATATTACTCTGAAAATATCTATGTTTGACCTCTTTTGTGATGAATGAATGCGATTATATTATGACGTGTATTGGGTTTATGATTTAATACTATAGTGATGCGCGAATCTACATGTTGTACTTTTTTATATGAACGCAAGTGATAATATCTGTTTACGCGAAGAATATCTTAATGCATGTTAAAGTTATAGATACTTAATCTGATCTGGGTAAATACAAAAGTAAGAGTAATTACAAAGGCAAGTAAGTGGTTGATTCACCTATTTGAGGTCTGCAAAAGACATGCCTAAAGGCTTATTGATCTGAGTGAAGACATAAATAGGGCATAAAATGACATCACTACCATATATGGGTATGGAAACTTTGTTCCAGCATCCCCCCATACTGCTTTAGGTGTGACTTCAGTCCGCACTTCGCGGATTGATGTCGAAAGGGCCAGTAGTGTAGGGATTTGTTTGTCTAAACCTAACGCTAAACCTAGGTTAGGGCCCACTAAGCCAACAAATGGTTCCATTACCGGGACCGAGATCTACATAAAGAGATGTGTGATGTCGCATCACTGGAATCCAACTAAGAAGGAAATCGAAGACTGGTTAGATAGAAAGATCCATGAATTCGCAATGCAAGAAAACATAAATCCATGATTGGTGAAAGAATAGTGGTTGAACAGATATCTGTACACAGAGATGCACGAAATATTCTTCTGTTCCTTCCCAGTTGAATTATACGAGTGGATCGCTAAATTGGCAGACGACCAAGGAAGGTGGGGGCTTGACGGTCTGGTAGCATGGACCCTAGAGTTAGTGTGGATATTGGAGGCCTCTAAAGATAAGATCGCATGCGATGTCGCTCACTGACTTGATTGCATCATAAGAGGATTTGTTACAAAGTTCGTGGTCGATACTTCGGTCAATTATAGCGAAGAAAAGTGACGCTTCTTCAAGGGACCGAAAGGTAAGTATTTAAGGTCTTTAAATACTTGGATTAAGATGCTCTTGTGTGAAAAGAGGGTTATGTAGTTACCTTGATGTTTGGAGGTACACGGAGTGGAAAGATGTTTAGGGATAGAGGAAAAATAGGCCCTGAATATAGCCCACTGAACGGACCTCCTCTGAGTGATGACGAGGAAGAAGCATAGGCTTCACCATAGAGCATTGTTAATTTGATCAGACAAGGGTTCCTGTGAATACCCCACCCACCCACACCACCTCCATCTTCACCTCCGTAGCCTACACCTTTACCCACACCGCCACCACGTCCACCTCCATTCAATATGGTGAATGTAGTGAAGTTTCCCATTTTCAAGGGATTGGGAAATGAGGATCCGAACCAGTTTTGGTTTGTCGCAAAGGATGTATGGGAATATTAGGGTATTACAAATGATCAGATGAAGAAAGAAACATTGGTTACTTCTTTACAAGAGCACGCGCTAATGTGGTACATTAAGTACTACACTGATAACCTGACAGCTGCGTTGGCAGGTATTCAGACCGCGCTAAATAAGGAATTTAGTAGGCCCAAGTCTGAAGCGGAATCAATCGTGGGATTCAAGGAGATCATGGTGAAGCCTGGTGAGACACCCTGGGACCTGGATCAGAGATTGAAGTGCACGATCCGCGAAGCTAACATGAATCTTATGGATGGGCAGCACCGCGAATGGTTTGTGGCTTCACTCTTGCCTCCTTTAAGCGTTGCTTTATCACAGCACAAGATTGGGACTCCGGCGGAAGCCCTAGAGATCATAATGAGATTGCATGAGACACCAATGCAAGAAGCTAATTTGGGAGTTCAACATGTTCACGCGTAGTTGCAAAACCTTTGTCTAGAATTTCAAAGTCTGAAGAAAGAAAGAGCAATTCAACTAGAGGTAAGTGAACAAGTTTGGTGCCTGAAATGCAAAAGTCATGGGCATGACAAAGATCACTGTTTTTTCTTCGTGAATTATGTTGCAGTAGGCGATTCAATGTCTTTGGGGTCAAAAGTTCAAGCAGGGCAAAGTACAGGACCTGCGCTGTGGTGTGCTATCTATTAGATAGATGGAAAACATGCAACAGACAATTGTCACTTACTATAGAAATTTGTACATACGGCGCAACAAATCTTCTGTAACTTCTGTAATTTGGTGGGTCATGATGAGCATAATTGTCGTAGCTACGAGCTAATGATGGATAGAATGCCCGCATATAGAGTACAAGCAGAAAATCGGCCTCTGGATCAAGCCGCAAGGGGAGCGCAAGGAGGATATCAGGGACGTGGACGAGGTCGAGGTGGAGGAGGACCTGGTAGAGGTCGAGGATAGCTTATTTGCTACAACTGTGGGGGACCAAGACACTACGCACGAGAATGTTCGAACCCAACGCGCTTAGCATGCCGATAATGTACTCAGTTTGACCACACGATGGAAGACTGCCCTGTATTACTAGCTAAGATACGTGAAAAGGGGGCGTAGCCTCAACAACCGACATAGAACTTGCAGATAATGAGGGATGAGCCTCGCGAAGAGGATCCTAATGTGAATATTGTGTTGCGAAGTGGAATGATGACTGGAAAAGATAAGGGAAAGAACCCCGAAGAATGTGAATGGGTCCACAAAGCTCCAGAGAAGGAGGTTGGGTTTGATATAGAGAGCGCAAGAGAACATTTATGGAAGCAAAGGAAAGCTTCCCTCTATCTCAAGAAGTCAGGATAAGCTCACTGAAGAGATGGGCCCTTCTATGTTTACTACTTTCTTGGAGACCTGTATGAAGTTGTTGCGTGATAGAAAGGATGTAAAAGGATTACAAGAGTTGATAAATAAGTGTGTTGGTAAAGAAAACGATCCTGGCGGGCCGCGCATAGTCCGGAAGATTGGTAAGCATAAGGTAAGAATGGGGCGTGAGATGAGGCTCACTGCAGAGATAGGAGAGTATGAGATGCATCAAGTTATTTTGGATTTGGGGTCAGATGCGAATGTTTTGCCTAAACAAATGTAGGAAAGTGATGGGCCTCTAAATTAGACATAAATGAAGGCCCATGCCTCTAAATTAAAACATAAATTAAAGCCTATGACCATCGTTCAGCATATTAAACCTCTATTTTTGCATAAGATAATTTATTTTTAACTTTAATATATTCATTAGGAAGGTTTATGAATAATTGGATATTTGTGTCTAATATTATTTATTTTTGTGGAATATTATGAGAATATTGGGCAGATTATGAAGATTTGGAGGAGGAGATAATTTAGGGACTTGTTCCCTACACATGAGGATCAATAATAAATAATAAATCAACAAGATATTATGGAATTGTGGCATAGTTGTGGAACTCCAATGATTGAGAAAATCTAGGAATGTGTTCCACTAATCAAGGGACCAAATCCACTAATCAAGGGATTTTGGTGAGGAAAGCTTCCTCCATTCATGGGGAATGATTCCTAATCATTTTGTACAAGTACTAAGTCAAATTTTCGTCTAGGGAATGATTGAGAAAATCTAGGGATGTGTTCCCTACCATTTAATGCAAATTCCTAATATTAGGGACCAGATTCACTAATCAAGGGATTTTGGTGGGGAAAGCTTCCTCCAAACATGTGGAATGATTAATAATCATTTTGTATAAGTACCAAGTCAAATTTTCCTCTAGGGATAAATTTTCATTAGTGTTATTGTGGAGAGAGATTGTCTTTTTGCAGCTCCATTGTATTTTCTTGCAAGGATGTAATTCTATTGATGAAAATAATGAAGATTGGTGTCATGTTCAGCTTCTAAATCTTGTTTTCATCCATATGTCTCTGAGTTTCCTTGGGCTTGGCCATACCAGGAGCCTCGGAGCCCTTTTGTATCGTTTTATTTTCGTCTTTTCACTTCTTATTCACATGCATCTCTAGTTTTTGTTTTTTTCTATTTCTGCATTTCATATTAATGATTTCTTGTTGTAGGATTGAGTTAAATGTTTGATATAATTTATTTTGCAGGATCACATACACTATTTCATCCTTGGAAAATATTTTGAATTTCATAGTAATCATTGAGTTGTTTGGATTAGTCTTCTTATTCCCAAATCTAGATTGTTGGACCCCCTTTTTAGCAAAGAACAATAAATTTATGCTATTTTTTAGAGCATGCTAACAAGCTTCAATCACTAGTTCCACTTGCATTAGATCAAAAAATAATTCTATTTCATATCAAAAATTTCCCCATTTCATTTGCACTTGATTTGGTTAGACATTTTTTAGATTTACTAGCTCACTAGTTCTCGAATTTCTAGATTTTCGACTAGTAATGTTTTTTATTCTTTTTGCATGGGTTAATAGAAGTCTTTTTGAGTGATTCCACTTGGAATGGGGACCTAAGAAATCCTAGTTAATAAAAAAATTTGTCCCATGCAATTTGGATTTGATTTACCTGGTCATTAAACCCTCACCAATTTCATCATTTCACAAGGAAACTTCTCCAAGTTTTTTGAGCAAATCCATCCATTTCCCAACTTTGGTTTTGAGTTATAAAGTGATCCTAGGCACTCCTTTGCCTCATACCATCCACCAACCACCTACCCTAAGCTTTCCATCACCTTCAACATCCATCTTTTTCTCTTGACTGTATCCTGTAGGTTTTAAGGGGATCTTGTAGGTTTTAGTACATCCTGTTGGTTTTCCTGTAGTGGCCTGTTTTGAGGCCGAATTGAGGGAAACCCTCCAGGAAGCCACACAAGGTCACCTAAGGGTCTCCAAAGCCTTCCAACCATCCACCATCATCTCCAAGCCACCTGCCACATCACCAAAAGAGATTATCTTTCACACTTGTTTTTCCATAAAAAGAATAAAAAGAAAAAAATAGATTTATTTCAGTCCTTTACATGCATAGTAGTGATGTTTGATGTTTTGAATCTGCATGCTTAGCACAATAGGATTGCATACATGTTAACTTAGCATTATTTTGAAGCAAAGCCTCTTAGTAGTTAGTTAGAAAATAGTGTGTTTTATCATTTGATTTCAGTCTCTGTCCTAGTACTTTCTTTCTTGCAATAGGTTAAGGTTCCATTTCGAACATTTCATTTTCTGCAATTAGTTTAGGATTTGATTTCAGTACATGCACTCCATTTCATCATGGCAACAAAGGAATGACACATTGTGTGCTGCACATATAGTGCCAATACCTCTTAATTTTTTTCCAAACCCGGGGTTGATAATTAACGTCGATAGCCTTGGGAGTTGCAACATTCTTGTTGCAATACCGAGGCTCATCACTTTTTGGTGCCATTGCCGAGAAGGTGTCAAAGTATGCATTGTTTTCTTTACTAGCTGATTCATTTCTTTTTATTTTTTTGCAAAAGCAAAAAATAATTACATTAGGCATATTTCATTTCAAAAGTAGAAAAGTGCATTGCATTAGTGTTTTCATTCAATCATAAAAAAAATAAAAATCGCCAACCCCAACCCACCCCCCCATTTGATCACATGGTGCAGTAAGAGCCACATCACCATTCACTTTTTGTAGGTAGAATAAGAATATGACAAAGAATGTAGAAAAAATTGATGGAAATGATGACAATGAGGAAGATCCTCTTGGATTTCCCATTCAAGATACTGATATCAATGTGCACGGGAAGAACATCCCTCCATCTTTTCTTCTAAAATTTCATGGTCTAAGGTCAGAGGATCCGGAAACATTTCTCTTTGAATTTGAAATTGTTTTTAGATATTATGGTTACTTATTAAAAACTCAAAATTTGAGATTGTTTCAGGAAACATTGAAGAATAGAGCTCTTAAAT
This sequence comes from Pinus taeda, assembly GCA_000404065.3. Lineage (NCBI taxonomy): Eukaryota > Viridiplantae > Streptophyta > Pinopsida > Pinales > Pinaceae > Pinus > Pinus taeda. The sequence continues at coordinate 15,385 of APFE030042552.1, read as the reverse complement.
GGTTCACGAGTTTAGGGAATAATTCAATAAGATCATGGAATGATATGCAAAATATATTTCTAGAAAAATATAAATATCATGACCTTGAGGAATAAATCTTTATAATGAATCAAAGAGAAGATGAGAGCCTTGAGGATCTAATAGAGAGGTTCATGTATAATGTTAAGAGGGGAAAACTACATCATTTGGGATTCGAAACACTAAAAACCCTCTTACATAGAACAATTAAGGATGAACCAATTGATCTCCTTAATCTCATGAGTAGAGGTGATGTATACCAATTATCATTTGATGAAATTTGTGAAACATGCAAACACATATCAAGAGGAAAAGTAAAAGTAGATAAATCAGCATCGAGATTGGTAAGTCAATCTAAACTTGGAAATTTGCTTGATGATTTTAAAACAGAAATTCTTAGCAATCTACAAAACAAGTAGAAATGTTAAGAATGCAAGATGAAGGAAAAGTAAATGTTGATATTTGTGTTGCAGAATCACAAGATGTTAAACATTGTTCATCATTACCAAGGTTGAAGGAAGTTTACCAAGAGGTTAATGGAGAAATTCAATCACCAATGCAGCTATGTTATGTAGCTCTAAAGGATCATGACAACGTATTTAGCCTCATATGATGCAAGAGCCTACTTCACAATTTGGTTCATTGATTGAAAACCTCCATGAGGGAGTCAATGGGATAGGAAAAACAAAAAAAAGAGGAAAAAAGAAAAGATCCTAAGTGAAAAACTCCTTTGAGGCGCCTAGGCAGACCTACTAGTTGAAAACCTCCTTGAGGCGGCTAGAAGGCCTAGTAGAAAAAAAAGGAAAAAAAAAGAAAAAATTGCTCTTTGTATATCTCTGATGAATGCATGTACTCTCCAACATCTACAAGAAACAAGAACAAGTTGGTACTGAAAGGAAATTTGGTCAAACTTAGTCAAAAGAAGTCAAATTTTAACTTCTCCTCCTTTTCTCAAATGCTCCAACAAGACCAAGGCCATGCTAATCCATCACTCTCATATATTTTCACCATCCACCCATCATTCTCAAGCTTCTACCATTCAGTTTTCTTGCTATCATAAAAAACTACAGGATGCTCTGTTTTACTACATGATACAAAAATACATAGAGCATAAATTTGTTTTTTCCATAACCTGAAAATGGTGCATCCATTTGCCAAGATGTTTTAGGGGGATATGCATCTGGATTGTGGTGACATGCTCAAGCAATTTCAGCAAATTCCACTACATAGTTTTCGAGAAATCAGTCTCCATCACCCACATCCATTATTGCATTTTCTTGATATCTGTGCATCCATTTAAAAATTTGTTTCATGGGGAGATGCATATGGATGATGGTAACATGCCCAAGCAATTTCAACAGATTCCAGTGCACGGTTTCGAAGAAATAGACCTCCATCACCTTCATCCATTTTTAGTTTTTCTAGTGATCTGTGCATCCATTGACCAAACTGTTTTTTTGGGGAGGTGCATAATGATGATGGAAACATGCTCAGAAAGTTTCAAGTAAATATATTCTACCGTTTGGGAGAAATGGACAAAACAAGTCGTTGTCCTAAAACCCTACAAGATTCCATGAGATCTTATAGGATACAAAACAACACCTACAGGATTGGCAGTGAGCAGTTTTTAAAGGGAAAAATAGAGGTTGGCTTCATCAAGCAATGATAAGGAGGGGGATTCCATCAACACAGTGAGGATTCATCTGCACCCTCCTATACTAGAGATATTCACAAGGCACAATTGGATGGGTTTCTTTGAAAAATTGAGGGGATATGATGGTGAAGTAGCCAGAGATTTGCAATCAGCTTCAACATGGAGATCCAGAGGTCAAAGAAGCTCCTCCAGAGCTTAGCAGCAGCATGCAGGTCTCTCCAACAACCATCAGGTAGGTATAAATATGCAATATTCTTGACCTCTTCTCTTGAGCATATTATAGTTAGAAATTTGTTGTCAATGCATGAGAGATGAGGTTTTATAAGCTAAGGATGGGTCAGCAATCTCGGCCACCTTCAACTAGTTAATTGCAACTCACTCCTTCACTCATGCAATGTTGAAAAGTCAAATTATGAAGGGTGATGATTTCAAGGAATGAGGACATTAGCTAGAAGAAATTTTTGCAAAGGCCAACTCGCCACAACACTCCAAGCCTTCCATCCACTTCATATTCACTACCTATTCATCATTCATCCATCCCATTTCATTCTTGAGAAAAAAAAATAGAGCATCCTCTCCATTTTCACAAACCTACACTACTCCCTTTGAGCCCTAGCATCATCATTCAATCCCTCTTCATCATTTCTCATCACTCCCATACAGTTAGAAGACTCTGAAGGAAGAAGGAGTGACTACTATAGGAAGGTAGAATGTTGCTACAAGAAGGAAGAAAGAAAAAATCGTGCTAAAACGCAAAATGACAGTGCCTAAGGGAGACCTAATCAAAACAGAGAACTCCAAGGCCATTAGGCAATCATCTAGGCCACAAGGGAGAAGAATTAGGCAATAAAAAGAATTAAGGCACTCACCATCAAAATAGAGCTCAAACTGCAGTTATGAAAAGAGGTGTTCCAAGAGGTCTCCAATATCTTTCTAGTTTTTGTCAAGTGCCTAAAAATGGGAGAAATGCATGGGAGTCAAGTTGAGGGCCTGCCCTAACCTCAGACTATCATTTATGATCAAAACTAATTTCCTGTCGTTTTAACAGGGTTTACTGTAGGTTTCATGTAGTTTTGATAGGAATTACTACAGGATGTCCTGGTTCTCATCTAAATTCATTTTGAAGGTGTTAGAGGTGTCCAAATGGCGGAACAAGGTAGTAGAAGGTTGATAAGGGTGTGGAAAACCTTTCCAAACTGAAAAATATTCAAGAACCCATCTTGAATAAGGGGAAGAAGGCAAGCTAATGGTCTCAAGAAACAAGATTCTTAATGCACAAGAGAGAGGCCACCAGGGCCATGAATGAGGCATAATGAGGTCACTAAATTTCTTAGAGAATGAGCAACACTTTCAGCAGGGGGTATGGTGGGCCTCTAAATTAGACATAAATTAAGGCCCATGCCTCTAAATTAAAACATAAATTAAGGCCCACGAACATCCTGCAGCACATTAGACCTCTCTTTTTGCATTAGATAATTTATTTTTAACTTTAATATATTCATTAGGAAGGTTTATGAATAATTGGATATTTTTGCCTAATATTATTTATTTTTGTGAAATATTATGAGAATATTTGGCATATTATGTAGATTTGGAAGAGATAATTTAGGGACTTGTTCCCTACTATAGGAGGATCAATAATAAGTAATAAATCACAAGATATTATGGACTTATGGCATAGATTGTAGAACTCCAATGATTGAGAAAATCTAGAAATGTGTTCCACTAATCAAGGGACCACATCCACTAATCAAGGGATTTTGTTAGGGAAAGCTTCCTTCATTCATGGGGAATGATTCCTAATCATTTTGTATAAGTACAAAGTCGAATTTGCCACTAGGGAATGATTGAGAAAATTTAGGAATGTGCTCCTACCATTTAATGCAAATTCCTAATATTGGGGACCAGATCCACTAATTAAGGGATTTTGGTGGGGAAAGCTTCATGTTGTCTTCTTCTTATCCTGAGATATCCTTTGTTCTCCATTTTCATCCAAGCACTCAATGGCTTTGTCTTAACAATCCACCTTGGTCCTAGTAAGATAAAACCAGTCCATACACCAAAAGCATACTATATGATCCCAACGATAATACATTCAAATGTGTTGATGTAGGCATACCATTCAACTCGAATGCACAAGCTCTTATCGAGTGACACACTCTCTTCTTTGTACCCGTAGCCAAATACCAAAGGCCCATAACTGACCAATAAGACCCATAACTGATCAAAGACCCATAACTGACCAATAAGACACTAATTTTCCAACTGCAGGGCTCGAGTCCATGCTTGAGGAGCCTTGATCTAGATCTTTGAGATTTCATCAAGCTTTTTCACAAAGCGAGATGATCCAGATCTCTAAAACTTAGGGCCAACGACCACAAGGGAGTTGAAGGCAACAATATCCCCCGAGAGGCTAGATTCATGCATCAGCTCAGCCATGATTGGTTGTTCGACCAACAAAGAGCTTAGCACAACACTCAGTGAATCAACAGAAACCGCGAGGACAAAAGGAAGCAGAACATTGCAAATCACAGGAGCCGACAACCCTATCTAGCAGTGATTGGACTTGTAGGCCCAGGAAGCAGGCGAGCCGCAAGCACTCATTTTTCTACCCGCCTTGTTTTGATAAGGACAAATCATTTTTCAAGAATATTGTAAATTTAGTTAATTCTTATATAATTTTTTTTTATTTTTTTTATTTTTTTTAGGAACTTAAGATGTACGCTGAAGGAAATGTTTCAATGTTTATTATGAATCGATGCCCATCAACATTTGCCAAACATTTAATTTAGGCGTAGTCTAACTAATAGATGAAATGACTTTCTTGATCATATTCTGAGAATACAATATGTTGCGAGATTATGGTTTCTTGTTATGTAAAATATACCTTTGAATGCATAAATGGATTCAACGCCTGAAAACCCAGTAAAGAACTTGATGTTTCTTGACTTTTGTAGACTAAACAACTTAAACTTATGTTTTTTTAAAATCTGTATAGGATTTTGGACAAAATTGACCAGGAAAAATGATCGAGAAATGGTCATTTCGTCTATTAGTTAGACTAATCGTTTAATTTATATGGTTGCACTATTTAATAACAAGTCTAATTTTCCATCATTTTTAGATTAATATAGATACTTTAATGTAAAAAATAAATAAATAAAAATATTAATGCAAAATATGAAATGAAATGTAAACATTGAAAAAATGGAACATAAATAAATAAAAATATTAATGCAAAATATGAAATGAAATGTAAACATTGAAAAACATGGAACGGTTTGGAGAAAATATAAGAACAAGCAAAATATGCATGTTCGTTTTGGAGTTGAGTTTTCATGATTTTATTTAATTATCAATAATTTTTATCTAGATGGTAGGGATTTAACCAAATATTCTTAGTAAGGTTGAGATTTAACTCAAAGTAGTTATGCATTTTTTTTTCTCCTTTAATAAAATTGATTAATTAAAAGAAATATCATATGAATGAGCGTCATATGAAGTGAACAGTTTTTTGGACATGTGGTATTGATAAGCCATGGTATTGGCTCATAGTATTGTAACAAAGTTTATTTACAGATTAAAAATCTCCAAAATATAATGGAGGTAAATATATATAGATAAGAATCTTGTTCCATGTTTTTTCATATATATATATATATATATTGATGATGATGATGATGATAGTTAACTTCCACTGGGACTAAACCTTGGTCTATTGGATCTAAAGAAACGAATTATTTATTATTTTATAATAATAATAATTTAAATTAAATGATTAATTTAGCTTCTTATATTTTAATTTAAGATATCAAATATATTATGAGTATTTTTATACTTATATGAATTAACATTACCGAATTTAATTTAATATATAACCATATATTGTTTTTTAATATCCTTTATATAATTAATCTATTTTAAAAATTATTTATAATTTGATGCTTTTGTTTAATTTAAATTTCATATATTTTTAAAAATATATTTTTTATAATTAAATTATATTATTGCTTAAAAAAAATAAAAATAAAATAATCATCTAAAGTTAAAGTAAAGTTAAAATAATAATATTATTGAATATTTTATATTATTACTGTGAAAATTATTATATCAAAGTGAAATAAATATGAAAAATAACTTTTAACATTTTTAATATAAATTTTCAAGATTAAGATTAGTTTTAAAAGTTATCTACTTTATTACTTTTAAGATTATAGTAAAGAAATGTTAGGATAATAAAATAAATTTTATATGTTATTGGGTTGCTGGTTGATTTTGAGAATCTGTGACGACATGACGTCAAAATTTTATTCGGTGGCTAGCGGTTGAGGACGAAATAGATTATCAATTCGATTGGCCGCTGCAACGAAGTCAAGCAAAACAAGAAAATAAAATTGGCCTCCACTCCACTTGCTTCCTAATAGTTGAGTGAACATCTTTCCTATGAATGGCCCTCTCGTGATGCGACGTAAAGTTGCTCATTGTTGAAAGCAGAGCAAGAAAATAGAGCATGAAAGTGGGCCCAGGAAATAGTGAGATTCCATACCATTTTGAACGTTGTAAATCAAAATCATGATTAGCTTTCCAACGGTTGAATACGACGGACACTGCTGACGCCGAGTCAATGTCTTTCCATGTGACAGAAATTGAAAAAGTAATTTTTGAAATAGAAGCGAAGTTGTTTATACTTTTCTCTTTACAAGATATTATTTTTTAATTTAATACATTTTAATGAGAAATCTAAAATTATTGAAATGATTTTAACTTGCTCCGACATTTTTGCATTTTATTTTAATTTTGTTTTGTTTGGTTTTGTACAAACTAATAAACTATTTTCTATAACGGGTTGAAAGGGTTTTAATTCACAGTGTCATTTTAATCAAAGTGCCCTAAGGGTTTTTGAAGGTGTTGGATCCATATATACAGTGTAAAAACTAGTTTAAATAACACAAATCAAGATTTCACCTCAAATTTTTCCGTCGGATTTCGGCACCGAAAATTCCAAAAAGTCACACTAAAGACAACTCCATACATTATTCTCTTGTTTGAAAATAACAACTAATCCCCGCATTGATTGATGGCATTGAATATTGAGCGTGCACCCAACAAATCATTCATACAAATTAGAGTTTGGGAAAGAGTTTATGATTCAAAGGTATGGACTCTTGAACAACATTTATCTTTTAATCTATATTTTCCCTTGTAATATGTTAATGGCGGTTTTTCAAGAGCAATGGTCATTTCAAGAGCAATGGTCATAAGATAAATTCCGTTATATTTGAGTTCTTAGGGTTTCTCGACGAACTTTTATCATATCTTGTAACTCTTTGTTTGATGCATGTTTTTCTATTAAAAATACATAACTTACCCTTTTGAAGGTTTTATGTTCCTAGAAGTTGTTGGTCGTTGTATGTATTTGAGCCATGAGTTTTAAATATCATGTAGGGTAGAGAGGGGATTTTCATTTTCTAGCAGAATTACATGATGTCGATTCCTTTATGTTGTAAATTATGTTAGCTTTTATATGATGTCTATATTTTTTTGTTAATGTGCTTTGATGATTTTCAGGTATATCTAAGAGGTCAATAGAGTTGTAGGAGAAGCAAAATCTATTAGTTGCCATGGTTCTGAAGTAAGTTTATTGTCATAAATGTTTTTTTATTAAGGTTTTATTAGGGTTTCGCTGATGATTTCTATTGTTGTTTCTAAAGAAATTATATGTGCTTCATCTCAAACTCTCTTTCAAGGTCCTCCATGCAAGATCTGATCAGCTGCTCATCTCCAGTAAGGATCAATTCATCAACATAAAAAATAATAATATATAAGTTACCTTCTACCAAAATATGATAGAGGTTTGCATCTGCTTCACTTTTCGTGAAGCCCAAATCGGTGAGATAGCTATCGATCCTAGTGTACCATGCACGAGATGCTTACTTGAGTCCATATAATTATCTATTGAGTCTACACACATGAAAATCTCTGTCAAAGGTCTCAAACCCCTTCGGTTGCTCAATATACACCTCCTCCACAATAACTCCATTGAGTAATTTTGTCTTCACATCCATTTGGAGGATCTTCCACCCCATTTATGATGACAGTGCTAGAATTGACCTGATGGATGAGTACCTTGGTATTGGAGCAAAGGTCTCCTCATATTTAATTCCCTCAACCTCAAAGAACCCTTTGGCCAAGAATCTGGCCTTGTGTTTCTCTATGCTTCCATCTACCGCATGCTTTGCTTTGTAAATCCATTTTGAACCAATTATTGATTTGTCTGTTGCTCTTGGGACCACTTCCAAAACACTGTTTATGATGATGGAATCATATTCATTTACCATGTCATCAACACATATTGGCTGCTCTTCAATTTCCTCAAATGAGGATGGCTCAGTCTTTATAATCTCACTTATTAGAGCCATATAGCCAGTGTACTGATCTGGTGACCTATTCTACCTGCGTTGTGATGTAGGTGCTCCCACATCCTCTTTAGCATCATTTAATAATCTGTCAACTTCCCTGGGTCGCTACCTTCCTTCTCTGGATGTCTCTTCTTGAGTGGATATCTCCACTCTCTACTCCTCTTCTTCTAGCTGCTCGACAAATTCCTTAGGTTCTTCCTTTGGAGCCAAAATCTCCTGATGAGGATACAACTGAAGCTCCCTCTTAAGAGAACACCTCATTTCCTTCTCCTCATCAAATTTCACATCCCTTCTGACCATTTTCATCCTGAGGGATGACAAGTACACACGATAGTTGTGAGTTGTTTCTGTGTACCCCACAAATATGCCCAACTCTATTGTTGGCTCTAGCTTTTTCCTTGCTTCCTTGGAAACATGACAGTAAACTAATGATCCAAAGATTCTGAAGTGTGACACATCTGGTTTCTTTCCTGAAAATGGTTCCTCTGGTGTTACACTCATGCCAATAATCCTGTGAGGACTCTTGTTCTGCAAATGGAGCATTGTGTTGCATACTTCGGCCCAAAATTGCAGTGGTAGGCCTTGGTCATGCAAAATTTCCCTAGCTACTTCCACAATACTTCTATTCTTCCTCTCAGCCACCCCATTTCATTGTTGGTTATAGGGTGTTTTTAACCCCCATTGAATTCCTTTCCATAGAAATTTTAAACTCATTCGACACGTAGTCACCTTCATTATCGCTCCTAAGAGCCTTCACCTTCTTGCCAGTTTATTTCTCAACAAGTGTTTTAAATTCAACAAATTTGGAGAATGTATGGTCTCTCTTCTGCATGAAGTAGATCCAACACTTCCGTGAGAAATCATCTACACATATAACACAATACCTATGCTTGGTAGTGGAGGTTGTCGAGAAAGGTCTACAAACATAAGAATGGATCCTTTCAAGGACTGCATGTGCCTTGTTTCCCTAATCATTGAAGGTGGATTTTTTGTAGTTCCCCAATGCACACCCTTTGCATGTATCCCACTACTTTAGTGCTCCTTTCAGGATGCTTGTATAAATCTATTGCATGATCTTCTAAGCGCCATGATGCAAATGGCTAAGTCTTATATTCCATAATTAGAAGACATCACAACTCTCTACGTTCTCTACTTTTGTGCTTAATGCTACACAGTCTTCCACATCTAATTTTTAGAGGTTATTCACTCGAACCCCGATCTGCTTCACTTGTCCCATGGAAATGTGTCTCAAGAAAGCCTTCCATTTTCAAAATATCACATCATAGCCACGATCTTCTGACACAACTACGAAGACTAGATTCTTCTTCAGGCCCGGTACAAACATCACATCCTTGAGCGTGAGAGGAGAGTCATACTCCCTCTGAAACATAATTGTACAAATGTCGGTCGTGTTATAAATTCCATCATCTCCCATCTCGATGTGCATATAGAGATCCTTCTCCTCCAAGTCACTACAACATTCTTTGTTTCCAGTCATGTGGAATGAGGCACCACTATCCAAATACCACACACTATACATAAATGTGTTTGCCATCAATGCAATGAGAGTAAAATTAAGCTCAAACTATGAGGCTAAGGCTTCACCCAATGCTCCTCCTGCATTCTTCTTTATTTCCTTCTTGCGTGGACACTTTGTTGCATAGTGCCCGAATTCATGACAGTGAAAGCACTTGATTTTGCACAAGTCTTTCTTCTTGCCCCCTTGACTAGATTCTACTTTGGATTGGGATTTATTCCCTTTCCCTTTCTTCGAATTTCCATCCAAGGCACAATTTTCCTCATCCTCGCCCTTGGATGATGTCTCGCTTAAGTTGTTCCATCTTATCTCCTCTTGTACCAAATCGAACGAAAGGCATTCCAAATTTGGTAGCTTGTCCCTCTCATTCACCAAATATTGGTAGTTGTGCCAGCTCTTGGGAAGGCTTAGAAGGAATAGGCTCACCAAATCATTCATTGCTATAGTAACACCAACTTGACCGATTTCATCACGACATTGTGTGCACCTGCTCAGGTATAGTGGAATGCTTTCATTCCTCTGCATCTTGATATTTCGAAGCTTGTCCTTGAGTGCCGATTTCCTATGGTCACTACTATTCTGGAACAAATTTATCAGCACTTGCAACATTACATACAAAGTCTCTTTCCCATGGATATTGGAGACAGTATAGTCTTGTACTCCCTCTAATATGATCCATCTCTCCTTGACAACGCACTTCTTCCAATATGCTAAATTCTGAGCATCCACTGCTGCTAGTTTCGGAATATCGTTATCAATGAATTCCTTCAACCCATTATCCTCCAGTACTGCCTCCATGAGGTCCTTCCATGAAACATAATTTTAGCTTCTATTAAGGGCATACTCGAGCCTTAGTCCATTGAAAGCCATATTCTCAGCCCTGAAGAAAACCTACAACCTGATATGCAACCTCGAACCTCCTGCAATGAAAACTTCAAAATATCTACTCTACTATGATTCCAGCTCTGATACCATGTAGAAATTATATGTAGATTTAATACTACTCATGAAATTTACTAAACCACAAGACTTAAAGCTACTCTACTGATATGTGGAAGTTAATTCACCATATGAAACAAGAATCTTAGACATGCAAGAGGAAACATCACACATGCACAAAGATTTATCTAGGGTAAAGCAACTGCTCAAAACCCCTTTACTATATATATTGCATTAATCAGAGAATAGAGAATAAATACAATGCTTTCTCAAGCCTAAGCATGGCCTGCAAGTGTATAGTTTATCCCTCTGCCTGACTAACTGAACTTAGCCGAAAACTTAGCCAATTTCAAGCCTTCCCAAGCTCATATTTACTTGTGTTGTTCCCTTGGGATGCCCCTATTTTTTTGGAAATTCACACTAAGGAATTGTTCAATAGCCTTATGCAAATATCTGAGTGCATGCACAACCTGTATGTTGGGATAGAGTCCCTAGGGTCAATTTCGGGCTTAAAAGCCCAAGTTTTCGGGAAAAAAGCCCAAGTTTTGTATGTAAAGTGTAAAGTCTCCACAATTTGTGGTCGCGGAGCGCATAGATGTAAAGTGTCATAAAGGGTTTTTACCCTTCTATTTATGTAAGTTGTGTCGGCTTTAGAAGATCTACCCATGGTCCACGAACCATGGGATTGTATAAAAAGGAGAGTCTTAGAAGAGTCTAAGACAAGTTTTTGGTTGATGATGATGAATGTAATGGGTCATTAGCAGAAAGAATGAAGAGTCTTAGAGTAGAAGAGAGGCTCTGCAGCTGTGTGCACAGAGGCCTATGGTAGAAGTCTCTAACTGAGTGCGCGGACCCCTACAGCTAAGTGCGCAGGGTAGTTATAGTCTTTAAGAAGATTTGAAGCATTAATAAAGAATATTACTTTGGAAATATCTATGTTTGATCTCTTTTGTGATGAATGAATGTGATTATATTACGATGTGTATTGGGTTTATGATTTAATACTGTAGTGATGCGCGAATCTGCATGTTGTACTTTTTTATATGAATGCAAGTGATAATATATGTTTATGTGAAGAATATCTTAATGCATCTTAAAGTTATAGATACTTAATCTGATCTGGGTAAATACAGAAGTAAGAGTAACTACAAAGGCACGTAAGTGGCTGATTCACCTATTTAAGGTCCGTGAAAGACAGTCCTAAAGGCTTATTGATCTGCGCAAAGACATAAGTAGGGCATAAAACGACATCACTACCATCTATGGGTGTGGAAACTTGGTTCCAGCATCCCCCCATACTACTTCAAGTGAGACTTCAGCCACGCTCCGCGGATTGATATCAAAAGGGCCAATAGTGTAGGGATTTGTTTGGCTAAACCTAATGTTGAACCTGGGTCAGGGCCCACTAAGCCAACAAATGGTTCTATTGCCGGGACCGAGATCTGCATAAAGAGATGTGTGATGTCACATCACTAGAATCCAACTAAGAAGGAAATCGAAGACTGGTTAGATAGAAAGATCCATGAATTTGCGATGAAAGAAAATAGAAATCCACGACTAGTGAAAGAACAGTGGTTGAACAGATATATGTACATAGATATACACGAAATATTATTCTATTCCTTCCCGGTTGAATTATACAAGTGGATCGCTAAATTGGCAGACGACCAAGGAAGGTGGGGGCTTGACGGTCTGGTAGCATGGACCCTAGAGTTAGTGCGAAGATTGGAAGCCTCTGAAGATAAGATCGTGCGCGGTGTCAATCACTGACTTGATTGTATCATAGGAGGATTTTTTACATAGTTCGCGGTCGATACTTTGGTTAGTTATAGGGAAGCAGAGTGACGCTTCTTCAAGGGACCGCGAGGTAAGTATTTAAGGTCTTTAAATACTTGGATTAAGATGCTCTTGTGTGAAAATATGGTTATGTAGTTACGTTGATGTTTGGAGGTACGCAGAGTGGAAAGATGTTCAGGGATAGAGGAAAAACAGGCCCTGAATATAGCCCACTGATCGAACATCCTCTGAGTGACGATGAGGAAGAAGCATAGGCTTCACCACAGAGCGTTGTTAAGTTGATAAGACAAGGGTTCCCGTGAATACCCCACCCACCCACACCACCTCCATCTTCACCTCCGCAGCCTACACCTTTACCCACACTGCCACCACCTCTGCCTCCATTCAATATGGTGAATGTAGTGAAGTTGCCCGTTTTCAAGGGGTTTGGAAATGAGGATCTGCACCAGTTTTGGTTCGTCGCAAAGGATGTATGGGAAGATCAGGGTATTACAGATGATCAGATAAAGAAAGAAACATTAGTTACTGCTTTACAAGAGCGCGCGCTAATGTGGTACATTAAGTATTACACTGATAACCCGACAACTGCGTTGGCAGATATTCAGACCACGCTAAATAAGGAATTTAGTAGTCCTAAGTCTGAAGCGAAATCAATTGTGGGATTCAAGGAGATCATGGTGAAGTCTGGCGAGACACCTTGGGACCTGGATCAGAGATTGAAGTGCACGATCTGCGAAGCTAACCTAAATCTTACGGATGGGCAGCACCACGAATGGTTTGTGGCTTCACTCTTGCCTCATCTAAGGGTTGCTTTATCACAACAAAAGATTGGGACTCAGGCGGAAGCCCTAGAGATCGCGATGAGATTGCATGAGACACCAACGCAAGATGCTAATTTGGGAGTTCAACATATTCACGCACAGTTGCAGAACCCTTTTTCTAGAATTTCAAAGTCTGAAGAAAGAAAGAGCAATTCGGCTAGAGGTAAGCAAACAATTTTGGTGCCTGAAATACAAAAGTCATGCGCATGACAAAGATCACTGTCTGTTCTTCATGAATTATGTTGCAGTAGGAGGGTGTTGGGTCCCTATAATACTAGTAATTACCCCATTACTATTGTAGTTGTACCCCTTATTAATAATGTTGTTGCCCTATTGTCCCCATATTGTTATTATTGTGCCCCATAGAATCCCTCTATTGTTATTTTTGTGGCTTAATATTATTATTGTTAGGTCGGCTGCGTTATATTGTGACTCCTCAGACTCCTATATATAGAAAGGAGGTTTTGTCATTTGAATCATCCAAGAATTGTTCATTTATGTAATGTAAAGGAGGTTGCCGCATCGAAGAGCTTTGGATTCTAGGGTTTCGCTACTCCAAACAGGTCATCGTGGAATTTTCGCTATAACTTTTTTTCTGTGATGTTTTAGAAGCTAAAAAAAACCCATTTGAGAAGAAATCACGCTGAATCTTGGGTCCGAATTTCATAGCTTTTCGCACTATGTTTGCGGAGATATGATCTGAGGAAGTTGGCCTTTTTGCAAACTCCTGAATTACATTCCAAACAGGTGACCTAGGGAAAATCGTCATAACTTTCTCTCTGAGCATCGGATTGAAATTTCGTAAGAAGGTACAAAAAGAAGACGGACTTAGTTTCTTCCATATATTTTTTAGAGCCAAAGGTCGAAACAGTGACTCGTGGCACATTGTACAAGTTCGCTCTACTGAACTAGTCTATAATCAGGTCACTGTGGGAGATTTCGTATAACTCTTCCTTGGAGAATCCAATTTGGATCACACTGGTGGCATTGGAAAGAGGGCACAGAGGGCTACTGCAGTTCATAATTTTAGAACTGGATGATACGAAAGCACAAAGATACATCAGCGGAAATTTTGAGCTCCTACAAAGTGAAAAAAGGTGTGTAGATTTTTTTAAATTTTTGCTTAAGCTTGGGTTGAAAATTTATTTTGAAGGAATTCAGAGGGCATAGTAGAGAATTACTATCGGTAACTGATGCCCCGAGGAAAGAAAATGCAAACACCTAGTAAGGAACCTGAAAGCTCTAGCATGACTCATGAAGAAGATGAAGAAATGCTACATGATATATCAAAAGTACAAGACCAAGTGCAACAAATGTCTCTCTCACAAAAGCTAATAGAAGCTAAGATAAAGGGCGTGGAGACTAAGATGGATGATTTGAAGATAGATTTGAAGACAGACTTGAAGAGGGACATGGCAGATTTGAAGATAGATTTGACAAATTTTCTACAAGAAATACTTACTAATGGTGAAAAGGTAGTAAAGGAAACTCATGATGCGAACAAAAGAAATGTTAATCATGATGTCATACTTTGATGTGGGATTGAAGACCCACCATATTCCAAAAATCGATATGAGGAAGTTTGATGGCAAGGATCCCGCAACATGGATATTACAGATGAAGCAATTTTTCAATCTCAATAATGTGCAAAACACACAAAAGGTGTGTATTGCAACTTTATATTTGGAACCAAATCAATTTGTATGGCATCAATGGATTTTGTCTTGTAATCAAATTATCACTTGGGCAATTTTTACAGAAGAATTGACAGCACATTATGAGGATACAAAAAGCAACATTTTTTTAGCCAATTGATAAGTCTCAAAAAAAAATGGTTCAATAATGGAGCACATTGAGGAGTTCCAAAAATTGAACATAAGGGTAAAAAAATATTCCAGAGGAGCATAGGATTGATGTGTTCATAGGGACTTTAAATGATAATATCCAACATGATATTCGCCTTTGGGAACCTGATTCATTAGACAAGGCATTCAGGGTAGCAAGAAAAATGGAAAGCAAAATTATGGCAACCAGGAAGCATACCACTCACATCTATAAAGATGGAAGTGTTGTTGCCCCTAGTCTTCCACAACTTATAAGGTTGAGACCACAACAATTGGAAGAAAAAATAGAAAAAGGGCTTTGTTACAATTGTGATAGCAAATACACTAAAGGTCATAAGTGTGTTGAGAAGAAATTA
>APFE030042532.1:187929-208069 GCA_000404065.3 Pinus taeda | reverse complement strand
ATTTGAATTTCTTAATATTTATTAAGATAGTGTTTCTTATTTAATAATATAGTGTTTAATCATACAATAATCATAATAAGTATAATTTAAATGTTCTTAACCATTAAGAAAATGTGTTTCTAAAACAATTAAGTATGTATGTCTTCATTGTTTAAAAAAAATAATGATATATAGGTTGATCTTAATCTTAAAACTGTATTATTATATTTTGTATATTTATAAATATTTTTAATGGGTTGTCCAAAACATACTTTGGAAGTTTTGGTTGGAATTTGACAAATTTTTAAATCAAGAGGACAATAAAAGCAAGTCAAAAAACCTACTATAAAGAAGGTCACAATGTTATTAGTTGTATGTCATAGTGATATGGACTTCAATCGCTCCTCTTCCTTCTTCCTAATTGTAACATATGCAATATCTTTCATCTTGGCATAAGGATGAAAAGAAAAAGCCGCTGTAATGCATAAACCATCTATTGATCTCACTCTTGATATGAATGTGAAGTTAAGGCCTTGCTTCTTTTTATTCCCAATATCAACTCGTGCTCATTCTAAAGTCAATCCCTATGACTTGTGGATTGTAAGAGCCCATGCCATCTTCAAAGGAATTCGTTTTTTATTTCTGCTAATCACTTGTTTGATAGGGACAATGTTTGCATTGTTTGTATCAAATGGAACACCAACATACCAATCAAAGACAATAGTTGTGAACATTGGAAGTTAAGGTGGCTTAGAGGTAGGTGGATACAATATTTCCTTAACATAACCAAGTGCACCATTCACCAAACCAGCTTCAACCCATAAATTATAGTTCAACATAACACGTTGACCACAACACAACAAAGCTTCATGGTCCAATTGATCATCATCAACACCATTGATTTTTGAATGCCTTGAATGCTCAACAACACATCATGCACTTGGTGAATTTAATGATTTTAACATATGCCTATTATGGAAGGAGATGAAATTATTTGTCGGAAACATGTGAACTACTACATTAAATAAATCCCTTTCTCTAGGATTCAACCTCATATCAGCCAGTGATATCAGAATGTCCCAATATTAAAGAACATGTACTACATTTCTTATGTTATTGAGGACTCTATGAAAATAATATTGTTTCTCATTATTCCCTTGTTGGTGAAAAATTGTGTCAAGAGTGACAACAATGTTGAATTTTTTCCACAAGACTTTCCCTGCTATATTAGCTACATACAAAGTCTTATCTATCACAGGAGGTAGTTAGCCAAGGTCACCCACAATGATTATGGATCTACCATGAAAAGGACAATTATTTTTCTCTAGAAATGCTTCTCATAATCGAGCATCTATTTGCAGAAACAACGTCGGTCGTAGAAAGTTGATTTCATGAATCAATATATATCTAACATGTCACATTTCTTCTTGGAATACTGTAAGTGACTGCCCCTATAGTGGTTGCATATCTTTAATTGGAATTTTCAGAGTTGAGTGTATTTTTTTTACACTTATACTAAAAGAAACTATTCCTATTGGGGCAAGAAGAAGCAGAGATATTCTTTCATTACTTGATGAATTAGAAAGTGATTCAGAAATACAATAGATAAGGAAAGACATCCTAGTGCCCATAGTTCCCTCAATAATCATAAGAAGAGCTTCACGAATCTCATATTCATCAAAGTGCCTTAAGACAATTTCAAAAGCAAGTCATTGTTTTTCCGACAAAGAATCTGGAGATGCAAATGTTCTATTTCAAAGGTCAACAATATCACCCCTTGATTTTGCATTCCTTATAAAATTAATAGCTTCTTCTGCAACATCATCAAAAATAGTTGTACTTTCCCAGTCAAAGGATATATAAAAGTCCCTTCAACCAAGGCTGTGAAGATCAGAAACATTCAAATCATTTGGTGGAACCAAGCGAGGGAAAATCTGCCATTCTTGAAAATCATCTTCAAGATTTATTTCCTAGTTAGAAAAATCACCATCTTCTTCATCTTCAATATTGTCTATAATTGATGGATTCTGATCAACATGCCATGATCGATATTGAAAATTCATCTAATTTTTAATAATAATTTTCGCTAAAAGGCCAATTTCTGTAGGAATGTCACGAAATGGCTTGTACAAGAGCAATTCTATCCAGCAAAAGGTTTCAAATTCCTCTGGAGCCTGACTAGCAATGGAATAAAACCATGGCAAAACTTGAACAATATCGTTAACATCTCTAGGCTTCCATGGATCTTGTTTACGGTCGCTATAAAATGTCAAGGATCTTGTTGTTTCTATCAAACATAGATGTTCAAGGAATGAAGGTGTCTTCTGATAATGTTGAACAAAAGTATTCTGAGATGAGAATTGCAAGCCATCCCTTGAGATTTTCCTTAAAACTTTCTTTCAACATTTAAGGGAACAAATTTCTAACTACAAACAACAAGAGGTAGATTAAGCAACATATGGCATGTTTCTTGTGCTTTACTCTCATGATAAACAATCGATTATGCAATAAACTTTCCATATGAACATAAAGCATGATCCTCAGGGCCAATAGAATTTGAAAGTATAGTTAACATATGATGATAACTTTCAAACCTTTTTGCTACTTTTGATGCATACTTAGCAATGTATTTCAACACAGCATAGCAACAAATCACTAGCTGGCACTCAACATCTGCATGCCACATTTTTAGAAGCTCAATGTTATGTACATTAAGCTTGTCATCATTTCTTGTTGGCTCATATTTTTTTCTTCCTTGATCATCTATGAAAAATCTTGATTCGTCACAAAGATTCCATGGAGCATTGTATCAACATGTTAGAATAGTGCCCTTTTTCTGCAAACAAGAATCTACAGTACACTTTGTGTGCCTTTGGACACGATTTTACAAATTCTTTGTAATCATTATGAGGATTAAAAGAGAACATCTCACTAGTATTCAATAGGAAAGGGTCAAAATTGAGGCTTTCTGGAACCATTATGTTGTGACGATGTATGTCACGCGTATTCCATGCAGTTACATATTTGTCCAAGAATATCTTTGCAAGTTGTACATTAGAACTATTTGACCAATCAAGTATTTCCATGTGAGGAGCACCTTCTAACCATAGGAAACCATGGATATGTGTTGAACCTCTATGTTGCCACTCATATCTGAAAAAATGAAGATACAGTTACGATAAACAATATAAATAGAAACATAATAGAAGTTGAAAAAGTATAGAAAAAATTGAACACAAACCTATACCAGAAGTCTTTAGCTTCAAGATATTTTTGGATGACTTCCTATAAAAAAATATTGAATTTGTGGTGCATAAATGTCGCAACAATATGAGGGTACTCGATAAAATTCTCAATTTTCATACGACACTCATTTAAAGAATGATAATGTGAATGTATGGGCATGAGGTTATGCAACTCTGGCCACTTTGTGTCAGCTGCTCTGAAAGTAATCATGTTTGTTGATTCACATCGACACTTAGTCCAGTATGCCCTTGTACCTCTCAGAGAAGAACCAAACCACATAGGACACTTAGCCAACTTATTATCTCATAAATCAGATAGTTGGTGATGCAACTTTTCAATTGTTGTAGGTGATTTATCATCTAAATGTTTATTTGAAAAATTTGCGGCAATTTCTTCGGTCCGTTATAACATTATCATGGTTAAAAGGTAATATCGAAAGTGAGGATGCCTTCTAGATCTCTAATCATAGTACCTAAGAAGATGCAATGCATACTCATGAAGTTCAACACTGAAAATATGTGGTTGCAACCAATCAGCATCACTAGTGGTGAACAATGTTAGGAATACGATATCTAATAACCCCTCTCTATTATATTCGTTCATTGTAGAGGTTCGAATATTGGGGCAATCCATGTATTGAACATTTTAAGAATCAACATTATCAAGAAATGCTCTAATTTCTTCCACTTCTCTTCGCTTGTTTGGTGGGAAAGAAACAAAAGTAAAAGGATGAGAGGGAAAATGCTCAACAGGAAACCCTTCATTATTAGCTTCATTGATCTTAGATTCTTCAATATCACAATGAACAAATTCAAGCCTAGAGGAGCATCTATTGATCTTTTGAGTAGAGAATTCACTGAATCATAATCAATTACAACATCTTGATAATATTGATCATGTTGGATTTTGAAAAGCAATGCAGCCATCACTCGAGATCTTTTGACATAACATGCATAATATTTAGACTAAGCGGCATGTCTCCTCACAATTAGAATTTCAATATATTCAACATGTCGGGGAAGGCTTTGTATAATTGTAGAAATATCTTGAGGAAAGCTAACTGTATGACCACTATACTTATACTGCCCACATCAAGCATGTGTCACTTCCAAAATAAGATTCATAGGTTCTGTTAGCATTTCTTCAACTTGAGTAAGAACTCTTAAAATATGAGGTTGCTCACCAGGATCCATGTTATTATATCAACAAAAATGATGGTCTCCTCTTTCACTCTTATGTTGTCTGCAAATAGGTCCTTCATAATGTCTCACAACATTGATTCTGGGATATTATTATTTGCAAATGTGGCACATTTGGACAACTGACAAGCTATCTATGTTTTCTCAAAATATTTTATGCACTACAATCATGTTTTCATTGAAATGAATATGATCTCTATTGGCTGAACCATGTTGAAAGCCATTTGGAAGAGTAAAATTTCTTCTAACATGTACTTCATCTTCAAGAACATGAGATTCCCTTTGCAAATTTGAAGCATGTGGAATGGATCTATGAGAATATCTTTCCAAATTTATGGTGTGCATTTCAAAAACTTGAGAGGATGTAAAGGTCTCTTTGTCATAAAATACTTTAAAATTTAATTTCTAACTAATTATAAATGAAAAAAATGAAAAAGAATCAAATGCATCCAAAATTTACATTTGTGTCTTCATGTGGATAAGGGTTATGAGATGGTTTCTCTTGGATTCTAAGATCAGTGGACGGAAAATTTTGAGATGTAGTTTCTATGCTTCTATTCAAATGAGTTGTTTCTTGTTTCAAAAAAATAAGATATGTTATAAATCTAAATGTCCAAAAAAGAAAGATTCAAAAATTGAAAATAGATCAAAATACATTGAACATCTACATTACTTTTACAATTTGATGTTTTGGATTCTAATTCTCCAACATAATGAGATTAGATCACGTTTTTTCCATAAGAGGTTACAAAATACAATTTCCATGCAACTAAAAGTGAAAAAATGATAAAAATAGCAAATCCAGTCAACATTTACACTTGTTTGGCGATGCGGATGAACGCTATGAGATGGTTCCTATCCACTTCTAACATAAGTAGATGGAACATCTACGGAGTTAATTTGTATACCTATATTGAAATGACTTGTGTCCTATTCAAATAAAATAAAATACGCCATAAAATTCAATGTCCAAGCAGCCAGAAATTTAAGAAATGAAAAGAAAATTAAAAACATTGAAAATTTTCATTATTTTGACAATTTGATCTTCGAGGAGAATGTATAGGAAGGTTATCACATGCTTCATTTACACTTCTGAGATTAGTAGATGGAACACTTTGGAAGTTAATTTATAGACCTCTATTAAAAAAAATTGTATCATATTCGAAGACAATAAAATAACATAAGTTTAGTAAAAAAAACTTAGTAAATATAGGAATGTAATAAATCAACCACTATTGCAGTGAAAATCAAAATATAATTGTCTTACCTCCATTGTTCCACACGAAATGCTATGAGGGATGACTGATTCTCTTTGTGGGACCACATTACTTTGAGAAGCAGGATTTGAAGATTTGATGTTTTGAGAAACTGCATCCAAATTATCAAACAAACGGCAAAGTAGACTATCATCCAAATAATCACACAAAATGTCATCATTACCTCCACCATGGATGTCTTGCACCCTTTGGCCATCAAAACATGCAATTGGACACATGAAAGGGTTAGGATGGACATTTGCATCCACATTATTGATATGTCGTTCTTCCCGATTGAAAGATGTTTCCCCAATGTTATGAACATTTTCGGCAGAGCATTGAACAACAAGATTATGGGAACGAGGAACATATCTTGATAATAAACTATCAATATGAAATGTTCTTTCCACTATATCATCCATACTATGATACTTAAGAGGAATTATAAAATCATTTCAAAGAGTGGCTTCTCATTTTTCTATTATATGTAGCTCTCTTATGCTCATTTATGGCATTCTTATTTTGATGATACCGTAAACAACGACTTTTATAAGACCTCTCATGTCATTTTGGTGACAAATTTAGTTTTCTTGTATGCTTGCTTGTGCCTTTAGATGACATGTCTGCAATGAATAATAAAAAATTCATTATTTAATCCTAAACATGGAACACAACAAATATCTAATATAAACAAACAAAAAAGAATGAAAAAGGCAGAAGTTTTTTTTTGGAAATCATAAAAATCATAGAAGTGTATATGTTATTTTTTTCCAACCATATAAATTTATCGAAATGTATAAGGTTTTTTCCAAATGGCTAAAAAAAAACAAAAAAAATTCAAAATGGCAAAAAATAGAAATGAATTATTCCAAATGGCTTAAAAAAAAGGTCTAAATTTCCATGCATCATATTGGAATCAAAACAAAATCCATGCTATTGGGACACAATATTGTAAGAATTATATGAATTTGAAGTACATCTAAACATTTGGAACTATATACTATCAAAGTATAAATGTAAATATTAAAATGAAGATAAACATATAACATTATTTGAGAACCAATGACAAAAATGAATACAAATAATAATTATACAAACAAAGAAAAATGCATAACATCGAGAAACATTTACATGTAAATAAGAAAAATTTAGGGGAAACAATATGAAATATTTTACATCCCAAAATTAAAAAAAAACAGAATTTTGAAATATTACCATAAAGACCCATAGAATGTATAGAGACAAAAGTGGAAATATTTTCCACAACCATAGAGAGTATATGCAATGGAAATATTTATAAGAACTCCTAAGAATACTAATATCCTAAGAATCCATATCCATATCCAATGGTTGCATCTCATCAAGAGAGTCCATATGGGGAGAAATTGAAAAAACATCTCCGTACTCCATTAAATCATTACAATCCTCCAACATTGGGTATTGAAACCATGAGATATGCTCATTAGTTGAATTATCAATATCTATTGGAAAACAAATGCAAGTCATCATGTCATATAATAGGAAAGGAACTTCATTGTTGTTGCACATAAGAACTAGACCATAGATTGTTCAAAACAGAAGATAACTAGCACGATTGCCATTTATATCTGCATAAATTTCTTCCAACAACTTCCATCTGAAACCCCAATCATCTTCAAAGTAGTCAATTCTTTGTTAAACACATGGTTAACCAAATTGGAAATGATCCAATTCTCCAATTGACCATAGAGAAGTGGAGCCATCATTGACAAGGCATATCAACTGATTCATGTATATTACTAACGACATACACAGTATGTCACTGATTGAAACAAATGAAAAACCCCTCTCATTTTTAATTATGTCAAACTAGTAGATTATATACCCGTACCAAGGACAATATTAATACTCCTTGTCCAGATACAGCCAAAACAATTTACTTTTACAAAACACTACATTCTTACGGGGTGAAGTGCCACCAAATGGAACAATAGCCCTTTTCCATACCCTATCAAGACTACTACAAACATAAAACTTAGACTACATTTTATCATACATATGTTTTAGAACAACCGAGTCATATTTTCTACTGCTTAGATTTTCCAATAATGAAAAGAATCTCGAGTCTCTAATTCATATTGGCCCTATGATTCTAAATGCCTTTGTAAATGGATTCGTGACAAAATAGTTGTGTGTTTGGGAGCATTCTCTTGTTAAGGATAAAACCACCATTGATCCAACAATACACTCTACTTTGTATATTGAATCTATGAATTGCAAATGAAATCGAGATATGTAGCCATTGTGATCGAGGTATTAAGTAACAAAACAATTGTTTTCACTATTGAGGAAAGGAACGAGAAACCCAAATTTGTTTGTAGAGACATTCTTATAACGTAAAAAGAAAGAAGGGTTTTCCAAAGCATTCTTTCATTTTTTTACAAACAGTGCTAGACATTATCACAACCGATAAAGGGAGCCATAGGAAGACAAGTTCAAGAACTTCGAATGGAAGACAACTCCAAATAGCTCGATCCATGATGAAACAATGAACTCACCTAACAATAAAAAAAAACACATTTGATATCAACAAAACAATTTAATGTTGAATAAAATTAAAATTAACAAACATACATAACATACCATACACAATTTTCCATTTTGTCAAGGATAAAAAATGTTAATGGTTGTGTAAGAGTGAAATTTTAACTGATAAATAATAGTTGGGGAACAACTTGGTTTTTTTTTCTAGATTCAAGATGGCATGGCTACGTGTTTTATATAGTAGTGAATTGATTTTAGTTATATGTTTTAATTATGTATGTAATGTGAATCATAATTAACTATTTGCAATTTTGATTAGCTGTAATAAGCACCTAAAAAAGGAGTAGTCTTTAAGGTGTAATAGCCACCTAAATAATTTCTTGTTGGAGTTTGACAAAAAAAAAATTGACTCAATCATAATGAATTCAAAAATATCAAATTAAAATTATATTACTAGATTTATAAAACAACACATTCGTATATATTAATTTTTTTCATACTTAGAATTAATCTAAAATAATTTTACTTATTTATTAATAAAACATAGATTGTGAATATCATAAGATAATCCTTTTAATGGACTGCATTAATGTCACAACTTAATCATTCTAATGGACTACATTAATATCTAGATGATTATGATTATGTGGTATATGGAGGCTAAATAAATAAATATTAGGAAATTTCAATAATAAAAAAGTAATATGTTTTAAGTTTGTGAGATTTTTCAACATAATTTTATATATTTATAATTTTTTTAATTATTTGAATTTCTTAATATTTATCAAAATATTATTTCTTGTTTAATAATGTAATTTTTAATCATACACTAATCATAATAATTATAATTTAAATGTTCTTAACCATTAAGAAAATATGTTTCTAAAACAATTAATTCTATATGTCTCCATTGTTTAAAAAAAAAAATGATATATAACTTGATCTTAATCTTAAAACTTTTGTTTACGTTTTTATAAATATTTTTAATGGTTTATCTGACACCTTTAGGAATTTTTTGTTGGGACTAGCTACATTTTTTGTTGACTCATTCTTAATTTTTATTGTTTACTCAAATTTACTTGTAATTCCATACAGTCTTTGCCAAATTTACTTGTACTTCCAAACAACCTTTACTAAAATTTACTTGTAATTTTTATTTTTTTTTCTGGAATCAAATTTACTTGTAATTCCAAACAATCTTTGCCAAATTATAAACTATAGAAAATCTAAATAAGCATGAATTTAAGCATATGTTATGTAAGGTGCTTAAAGTTTCTTTAAAAAAACGGAGAATGGGGTAGTCTGCCTCTACTACTACCCCCCTGGTTCACATTTGATGGCGCAGTCTGGGCATGATGGTGTGGGGACGATGAGACTACCTGTGAGAGGTCGTCATTGAGTGGAGCTCTGAGGTGGAAGGCTCAGAAGGCTTAGAATTGAAAGTCAGGTTGCAGATCAAGCTTTGAGAGTAATGGTTGCCCTATCCAAACTCTATGCAGTTGACACTGTTGCATCACTTGCCTATTGCAATGCGGGTACTTGGCTCCACTGCAGCCAGGGGGCACTTGCAACTCAGAGGTAGAGGAGCTGAAACAGAGGAGGTGGTTCAAATATTACCTAAGGGCTCCATGATGTACAGCGGAGGTGTAATGGCGCTAGTGAGTTTATTCGAGTGCCAAATTGAATGGCATTTACTGCTGCTGCAATACGGTTTTATTGCTTTATGTGCGCGGTTACGGGTGGCCATGTGGAAATGCCACTTGCCATCCCGTTCCTTTGCCATGAGATTAGTCTTCGTATTCACCCACATCTAGCAATTATGAATAACATATTAAATACATTTAATTATTTAAATTAATACATTCCACCTAAACATATATACATTATACAAACTCCTATAATATTAAGAACAACCAATTACATTACCCATATTACACATATACATTATCCAAATTCCTATAATATTAATGACAACCAACCACACACATAAGATTTCACAGTATCAATTCGCACGAAACTTAGATTTCTTTATCCACTTGATTATGATTATGGGGTATATCGAGGTTAGATTAATAAATATTGGGAAATTTGAATAATAAAAATTGTAGTGTGTTTTAAGTTTGTGAGGTTTTTCAACATAATTTTATATATTTATAATGTTTTTTCAAATTATTGAATTTCTTAATATTTATTAAGATAGAGTTTTTATTTAATAATATAATGTTTAACCATACAATAATCATAATAAATTAATTTAAATGTTATTAACCAGTTAAAAAAATATGTTTTCTAAAATATATATAGGTTGATCTTAATCTTAAAACTGTATTATTATCTTTCTTTTATATATTTATAAATATTTGTAATGGGCTGTCTAAAACCTAGAAGTTTTGGAAGTTTTGGTTGGAATTTGAAAAAATTTTGTAGAGTCAATCATAGGGAGTTCCAAAAAATTTAAAATTAAAAATTATATTATTAAATTTCTAAAACAACACATTTTATATTTAAATTTTTCCATATTTAAAATTAATTTAAAATCATTTTACTTATTATAATAAAACAATATACTGTTTTTCATTTCATTAGATATTTTAGGAAAAAGGTAAATGCACCATGGAATTTGATATCTAAAGAATTTTTATTATATATGTAAATCATGTTATTGTAGATTTTATTGAATTTGAAGTCGATATTGAAAAATATTTAAAAATAAAATGTTCTCCATTAGATTGTAGAGTTGAAAAGGTATTTGTTTAAAAGGTGCATGGTATATGCATCTATAAATCTATGTACAATTTACCTTATGCTAATGGACAACAGTAACCAAATTCACTTCAACTGCAAAAATGAATATGATGGGGCCAGCCCACGTAATATGCCTGGAACGTGTCCCAATGCTAGAGTACTGTGACAATTAATATGGGACAGAGATTTTTATGTATGTAAATCGTTTCACCAGCGTTTGTATTTAATGATGGGGGCTGTGATTGGTACGTTGGTCTCTGGTCGATTGACCGTTGTCCCTCCTAGGTATTACTCTGGCCTGTTTTGGTATGGTCGTTTTTCAATACTCACACCCAAGTCATTCACTCTATCATTCTCTCAGTTCTGCGAGTTGTGTGCTCTCGGCGGTTCTTCAGAATTTTGTTATGGAACCCTTTGGTTGCTTCCCCTTGTTCAGGGCTTCGACCTAGTAATCTTTCCGACCTGTCCATTAAGGGTTGTGTCTGTCTTGTGGTTTTGGTTCCCTTCCTATGTGTGCTAAATTTTGGTTGCTGTTATGTGATGATACTGGCTGTTGCGTTTCTGCACTCCTTTCTCCTTGGTATGCAGCTCTAGTACCTGTGCTTCCCACAATTGTTGTGGTCGTTTGCTGGTCATACACCTTCTGGTGACAGATCTCTGGTTCCAAATTGACTTCTCACAGCCTAGCGAGATACAATATCAAGCTTCTCCAACTTCTCCATCATTCGCAGGGTAAGTTTTCCCATTCCCCGCTATCATCACCTTTTCCGTTTTCCACAGTCACTAATGTTTCAGCACCTTGTGAGTAGGGGAAATCTAGTGGAACTATAATAGCTACGACTTGCCTTCATCAGGTAAGTGCTGATAGTTGCTTGTTTGGCTATGCTGCTAGGCTTTGCTCCATTATACTATCGGCACTTATATTATTTGCTTGTCGTTGTTGCAGGTATGGCCGCTTGAGGGTTTCGGCATGTGGCAATCTGGTTGCTTCGACTGGACACGGGTAGTGTCGCTCTTTGTTTCCTGGTTACTCTGTTCAACCTTGGGTTATGACTGTTAGGGTCTGCGTATTATGATTTTCTAGTCATTGCTTGTACCCAATTTCACTGTAGGTTCTCGTTGGGCTCACTCTCTTTCTGGTCACCGTAATGGGTCAAGGGTTCTAAACCTATGTCGTGCTCAATTCCGCTTGGTCATAGGCATGAACGATGTAATTGTGGAATGAGTCTGTTTCTCTTTTGTTTCAAACAGGATTTATATATATTTGTATAAATGAACCAGAATGCTAATTTTTGTCTGAATTAAATTAATGTGGGATTGTTACTGTCATTCATTCACATACCCAGCGATTTGTGGAATTTGATTGTCTGTATGGCTCGTCGGCTCAGTCTCTTTATTGTTTAGTTGTGTACATGGTCCCGGAGGCTGTATATTCTGTTTCCATTGCACGCTCTTCTGATTTGTTCGCGACCTGACTGCTTTTATTTAGTTTACAAACTCATTATGGTATTAATCATATCATAAGTGTGTGTGTGTAAAACTGCCAACAAACTATCCTGAACATATATGAGTGCAATTTCATATAATTTAGACGATCCTTTGGACGTTGGATAGGAATAATGCATAGAAATTATAATTCCTCTTTTTTTGTTTTATTTCTCTCACATCCGAACCCTTACACTGTGTTTTGTTTCCTCCTTAAAACACTGTTTTGGAAACTGTTACTAACTGTTGTTAGTTATGTTCGATCAGTTACATCAGTTATTTCTTGTACCGAAATTTCCATTGTCGTTCAACATTTTTTTTTGTTTTACAAAAGTGAATTAACTGTTTAAAATAGTGACACC
The DNA here is from genome assembly GCA_000404065.3 of Pinus taeda. Classification (NCBI taxonomy): domain Eukaryota; kingdom Viridiplantae; phylum Streptophyta; class Pinopsida; order Pinales; family Pinaceae; genus Pinus; species Pinus taeda. Next base: position 195,274 of record APFE030042532.1, on the reverse strand, counting down.
AACTAATCCTACTATTCCTAATTACTGTTCGCTAATTTAACTTAGACAATTTTATAAAATAAAAGTAAAAGATAAAAGACACAAACACGTTATCTGTTGAGTGAGTTAACTCCCCCGTCCCCTTCAAAGACTATATCGCCTTAATTTTGTCTTTATCCTATCAGCCAAATGCTCCTGCATCATGCTCCCAGGGTAAGAGAAAATCATGGCTCCGTTCCATGAGCTCCTCGATAGAATAACCAGTCTTCTGTATCTACGCCACGTCAAGCCATGAACTATCCTCAACTGGGCGGTTCTTCCACTTGACGAGGTATCGTAGATACTCCTTCCTGCCTGTCTTCTTGGCTACCTTGGTATCGAGAATCCCCTCGATCTCATGGGGCAGAACCGAAGACATATACCTCATCCAAGAACTATCTCCAACTTGGGTGTCCTATTCTGGTCGCACCACACTGTCTTCCTCTGCATTGGCAGTATATCGGAATTAGGTCCACCACATTTAAAATAGGTGATATGCCTATGTAAGGCGGCAGCTGGATTTCATAAGTGTTGGCTAAGAATTTACGCAAAATCTTGCAAGGACCAACCTTTTTAAATTTTAGTTTATTATAGGCACCCTTAGGAAATCATTCTTTGTGCAAGTGTGCAAGGACCTCGTCTCCAACATTGAATTGGACTTCTCTTCACTTTGAATCTACTTGTTGCTTATATTTCTGCACGCTGTCCTGCAACTTTAGTTTTACCTGTTCGTGTAGTTCACTCATCGCTTCAGCAAAATCTTCTCCATCTGCACTTCTCCATTTTAGCTTTCCCAAATCTTGCAGTTCATGTATTCCCTAAGGGTGCATGTCATACAAGATTTGGAATCGGCTGTGTCCGGTGCTACGATTTAGCGAATCGTTGTACGCGAATTCTGCCTGAGCGAGAGCACAATCCCATAACCATGAATTTTTGCTAGTCAAGCTTCGTAACAAATTTCCCAAACTCCTGTTCCCTACTTCCGTTTGTCCATCAGTCTGTGGATGATACGCAGAACTGAAATTCAACTGTGTGCCCAACTTTTTCCAGAGGGTGCGCCAAAACTGTCTTGTGAATTTTATGTCCCTGTCAGAAATAATAGATCTAGGTAGGGTGTGTAATCTAACAATCTCTGTGAAAAAAAAGTGAGCTACATAACCGGCATGACTAGTTTTTCGACAAGGGATAAAATGCGCCATTTTTTAAAATCAGTGAACCACCACCATCACTGAGCTGTATCCTCGCTGTTTTCTAGGCAATCCCAAGACAAATTCAATGCTCACTGAGTCCCATGGCCTACTCGAAATAGGTAGTGGCATGTAAAGTCCAATATTTTGACTATGTCCCTTTGTTAGCTGGCATACTTTACACCTGTCTACATACCGCTGTACATCCCCACACATTCTAGGCCAGTAATAAAAGTGTCCAAGCTAATCCAAAGTTTTGACTATGCCGAAGTGACCTGCTAGACCCCCACTATGTTTCTCCCGTACAATGTCTTCTCTCATCGAACAGTCTAGGAAACATAATTGTCCTCCTGTAAATAATAGTCCCTCCTGTAGGTTGTAGTCCAACCATGGACTTGTATTTCTCAGCACAGGATTTTGGTAGGCTTCAAAGGCTTCCTTGAAGTCTATGTTGGTCTGGTACAAATATTTTAAGTGTTCGAATCCCATCACCTGTATTGTACTTTCCTGTAAGAGAAAAGCCCTTTTGCTCAAGGCATCTGACACTTTATTGGCTTGCCCGCTGATGTGCTTTAGCACAAAGGTGAAGCTCTGTAGATAATCTACCCATTTTGTGTGCTTATGATTTAGTTTGTGCTATTGCATTATATATTGCAGCGCTAAATTATCCGAAAAAAACATGAACTCGTTGACCAGTAAGTAGTGCCTCCAATGCTTTAAAGCTTGGACCACGACATAAAATTCCTTGTCATGCGAGGAATATTTCTACCTACTCTCGTTCAATTTCTCAGTAAAGAATGCGACTGGTTTTTCCTCTGGACTGAGCACGACGTCAATGGATGTCCCACTTGCATCACAGCGAACCTGGAAAATCTTGTTGAAATCTGGTAGCCTTAGAATCGGCCTCTCTGTAATCTTCCGCTTCAAAAGCTGAAAACTGTTATCTACTGCTCTGGTCCAACAAAAAGGCTGACTGGCTTTTTTGATGGTGTCTAGCATCAGCATGTAGATTTCATTGAAATTCCTAATAAATTTTTGATAAAAACTCGCCAATTTGTGAAAGCTACGTACCTCAAACAAGCTCCTCGGTGATGGCCAATTGATGATCTTTGTGATCTTTTATGGATCCATCTTCAATTCATTTTTTGCGATTACAAACCCCAAATACACTAGTTCTTTCTGTAGGAAAGTACATTTCTTCAGGTTTATCATCACTTTGTTCTACTGTAACTTCTCTAGTACTCTTCAAACATGCTGAAGGTGCTCTCCCTTCGTATTGCTGAAAATGAAAATATCGTCAAGATAGACTATTACAAACTTGCCAATAAATTCTTTTAACATCTCATTCATCAACCTCATAAAAGTACTGGGAGCGTTGCTCAAACCGAAGGGCATGACTAGCCACTCGTACAACCCTTCATTGGTCTTGAAGGTTGTTTTCCACTCATCTCCTTCTCTGATCGTGATCTGATGATAACCACTTTTCAGGTCAATCTTCATGAAATAAGCTACTGCGCTGAGACAATCCATCATATCGTCCATTCTAGGTAAGGGAAACCTGTACCGAATGGTGATTTTATTAATAGCTCATGAGTCCGTACACATCCGCCATTATCCACCCTTTTTTGGTGCGAGTACTGTGGGCACAACAAGGGCTCAAACATTCTCTGATCAATCCCTTGTCTAGCAACTCTTGCACCTGTTTCTGAATCTCTTCATTATCCTTCGAACTCATTCGATATGCTACTTTATTTGGTACTCTGGCTCTTGGTGTAAAATCGATATGGTGGCTAATACTCCTTTTGAGAGGTAACTTGTCCGGTAAGTCGTCAACCACAATGTCCTTGAATTCCTCTAACATCTCTTGAATCTCTGCAGGAAATTCAGACTTTTCTGTGTGCAGAAACATAGTCCTAGCTCTCCTCACGATAGCATAGTTCACTTCATTCTCCTCAATCTGTTTAATAAACTATTTTCCATCTATTAATAAAGCTTTTGTTCCAATCGCTTCTGTTGTATCCTCCTCCCTGATGGGTACAAGCGTATGCTTGACTCCATCTTTAATTCATCTTTCCATTGTGCACCACCTTCCGATCATACTGACATGGTCTCCCCAGCAGTATGTGGCACATGTCCATTAGCATGATATCGCACACAACCTTGTCCTGGCACTTGCCAATGTGAAATTTGACCTCGCATTGTTCATCAACGAATAGCTGGTGGCCTTTCTACAACCATGACACCTTGTAAGGTGCGGGATACTTAAGTCACCTCAATCCCAGCTTCTCCACCATCTCGGTGGCAACAAAATTGTCTGTACTCCCACTGTCTATGATCAATTTGCAACACTCCCTGTGTGATTTGCAAAATGTATGGAACAGTGCCTTCCGTTGAGTTTGCTCAAAAGTTTCCTTGGCTGGCTTTAATAGCATCTTATTGAGGATCAAAGCCTCTCTAGTCTCTTCCACATTTTCCACCTCTTGGGGCAGTTCCTCAGCCTCCTCAACCTGTGCAACAAATGTTCCCCTCTGGCCAGCTTGCTCTGCTTCGAGGAATTCAAAGGATCTGTGCCCCCATTTATGGTACCTATAGTAGTGGAAGTTTTCTCCCCTTCCTCATCCATTTCCTCTTCCTCATTGATATGGCCAACCTCCTCTCATGCTATCTGCCTTCTCTGTTGTTCCTGAAGTCCTGGAGCTACTACCTTCTTCACTATTACTGGCAGTTATCCCTCCTTCGTAGGACTGTCCTCGTCTTGTGCCATTTCCTTGTCCTCTCCTATTGTTCTGTTTTCTATTAATCGTTTCCTCCACCTTTATAGTGCTCTAAAAGGCTTCTTCTATGTTCTGCGGAGAAAGAATACTGATCTCATCCAGTATTTCTTGCCTCAACCCATTCACATATCTCGTTGTATTCTCTGGAGTGTCATCAGTATAACCAGCCCTCACGTTTAAATAATAAAACTCTTCTGTGTATTCCTTGATAGTCATACCCTTCTATCTTAGATTCTGTACTCGACGGTAAAGTTTGACTTGATAATCTTTGGGCAGGAATCTACCCTTCAACTTTGCCACCATCCTTGGCCACTTCTTTATCGGTTGTTTGTTCATTCTCCTTCTGTCTGCCTGGACACTCTCCCACCATAAAGTGGCGTGTTCCTTTAGTTTGGTTGCAGCAAATTTGACTCTTTTATCTTGACTGATCTCTTCGTTTTCAAAATACTTATCCAACTCGCTTATCCAGTCCAGTAGAACATCTGTGGATAGACTGCCATCATAGTTAGGAATCTCCGGCTTGGGTTTGCTGTTGGCTAGCAATACTGATTTCAATAGGTTTATCTCTGGGCCCTCTTCATCTGATCCGTCTGTGGCAGCTACTGCCTCCTCCTCACTGTCGTCCCCAAGCTCTGGGTCTCTTCACCTTCCAGCCTCCACTACTTCTAAGCGAGCAGTAAGGGCCCTTAATTCTTCTCTCAAGTCCTCATCTGCTGCTTTGTGCACACCTTGTCTACGTCCTCATATTTAAACCTCCATATCCCATTTCCTTCAACTCCTTCCACTGATACCACTTGATGGGGCTAGCCCACGTAATATGCCTCCAACATGTCCAGATGCGGGAGTACTATGACAATTAGTATGGGACAGAGACTTTTATGTATGTAAATCATTTCACCAGCATTTGTATTTAATGATGGGGGTAGTGATTGGTACGTTGGTCTCTAGTTGGTTGACACTTGTCCCTCCTTGGGATTCCTCAGGCCTGTTTTGGTATGGGCATTTTTCAATACTGACGCCCAAGTCATTCACTCTATCATTCTCCTAGTTCTACGAGTTGTGTGCTCTCGGCAGTTCTTCATAGTTTCGTTATGGAACCCTTTGATTGTGTCCCCGTGGTTTAGGGCTTCGACCTAGTAATCTTTCCCACCTGTCTATTAAGGGTGGTGTCCGTCTTGTGGTTTTGGTTCCCTTCCTATGTGTGCTAAATTTTGGTTGTTGTTATGTGAAGATACTAGCTGTTGCGTTTCTGCACTCCTTTCTCCTTGGTATGCAGTTCTAGTACCTGCGCTTCCCACAGTTGTTGCGGTCATTTGCTTGTTGTGTTGCTTCTGGTGACAGATCTCTTGTTCTAAATCAACTTCTCACGACCTCGCGATATACAATATCAAGCTTCTCCAACTACTCCGTCGTTCATAGGGTGAGTTTGCCCATTCCCCACTATCATCACCTGTTCTGTTTTCCACAGTCACTCATGTTTCGGCTCCTCGTGAACAGGGGAAATCTGGTGGAACTGTTATTGCTGTGGCTTGCCTTCGTCAGGTAACCACTGATAGTTGTTTGTTTGGCTATGCTGCTAGTCTTTGCTCCATTATACTATCGGCACTTATATTGTTTGCTTTTCGTTGTTGCAGGTGTGGCCGCTCGAGGGTTTCGATGTCCGGAAATCTGGTTGCTTCGACTTGACATGAGTAGTGTCGCTGTTTGTTTCCTGGTTACTCTGTTCAACCTTGGCTTATGACTGTTAGGGTCTATGTATTATGATTTTCTAGTCATTGCTTGTACCCAGTTTAGCTGTAGGTTACCGTTGGGCTCTTTCTTTGTCTGGTCACCATAATGGGACGATGGTTCTAACCCTCTGTCATGCTCAATTCTGCTTGGTCATAGGCATGAACGATGTAATTGTGGAATGAGTCCGTTTCTCTTTTGTTTCGAACAAAATTTATATATATTTGTAGAAATGAACTAGAATGCTAATTTTTGTCTGAATTAAATTAATATGGGATTGTTACTGTCATTCATTCACATACCTGGCGATTTGTGGAATTTGATTGCTTGTATGGCTCGTTGGCTCAGTCTCTTTATTATTTAGTTGTGTATGTGGTCTCGGAGGCTGTATATTTGGTTTCCATTGCACGTTCTTCTCATTTGTTCACGACCTGGCTGCTTATATTCAGTTTACAAACTCATTATGATATTAATCACATCATAAGCTTGTGTGTGTAAAATCGCCAACATACTATCCTGAACATACACGAGTGCAATTTCATACAATTTATACGGTCCTTTCGACATTGGATAGGAAAAATGCACAGAAATTATAATTCCTCTTTTTTTGTTTTATTTGTCTCACAACCGAACCCTTACACTGTGTTCTGTTTCCTTCTTAAAACATTGTTTTGGAAACTATTACTAATTGTTGTTAGTTATGTTCGATCAATTACATCAGTTATTTCTTGTACCAAATTTTCCATTATCATTCAACATTTTTTTTTGTTTTACGAAAGTGAATTAACTGTTTAAAACAGTGAGACCAATTAATCCTATTGTTCCTAATTACTGTTCGCTAATTTAACTTAGACAATTTTATAAAATAAAAGTAAAAGATAAAAGACACAAACACGTTATCTGTTGAGTGAGTTAACTCCCCCATCCCCTTCAGAGACCATAGTGCCTTAATTTTGTCTTTATCCTATCAGCCAGATGCTCCTGCATCAGAATACATAAATTTCTTGAAATCCCTTATAATCCTCACCCATTAGTGCATTGAAATATGGATAGTAGATGTTGGGTAACTAGAAAGGACACAAAAATCAGCAACATCTCACTGATTGGGCAACCAAGAAAAAGCGTACTATTTCATTGGAAACATCCAAGAATAAAAAAAAGGGAAACATTTGAAAAAGGAAACATCTAAAATATATTGGCTTTATCTAATTACACAGTTGATTTTTATCTTTTGCAATATAGAGAATGATGGCGTTGTTTTGAACAAGATCATCTCTTCTTCATAAATGAAAATAGTGGTATTTTTTGCAGACCTGTGTTATTCCAGTCTTTGTATCTACAGTCTGTTCTGTGATTCTCTATTTATTTTAATTTTCTGCTCTGCAAGCTTCTGTGATTCTCTGTTTATTTTAATTTTCAGATCTACAAGCAGATCAATTGGTATCAGAGCGTAAGATCTTGGAAGACATCCACCTGTTCGAAGATTTTTTTTGTTTAAGGGTCATACATTTCACTCTGTTAGCTTCCTGCTGAAGCAGGTATTCCTTTTTCATGATTGGAATTTCACAGGCCAAATATGTCGTACTTTGCTTGCTGCAATGCTCCATATTTGCTCAAACAGTCTCCAAGTGAAGAAGG
>APFE030042532.1:146917-185271 GCA_000404065.3 Pinus taeda | reverse complement strand
GAGAGCCCTCTCCGATTGTAGGTGGGCTAGAACCTGCAATCAGAAGATTGGTTTGTGGTTACCTTGGCCGTATCCCTATTAGGAGCCTAGGGACAACCTGAGTGATAACATAATGGCGACTCTACTGGGGACCTCCTCAGATAAATCAATGCAACCAATCTGCAGCCCTACAGAGGAAGAAACCGACATGTAAAAGCCTCGGTCGACCTGTATCTGCGGACTCCATTGGGGATTCAAGCGCTCTGTTCATCCTTAAAACCCACTGGAGGAAGTGCTCCTGTTCTTCAAAGCTTGTCACGCTTAGTTCTGATCTTTGATGGTGGACAGAGATCAGGCACTTCAGAGTCTAGACATCCACCTGGCGACTCCACTTCAATTACAATCAAAGGCTCCACTGAGGAACGAACCAAATGTCACAGCCAAGTGCCCCATGTATTAACAATAAGAGAGAATGACCGAATCATGGGAGGAACTTCCTTTAGAGGAAGCTTTAGATAAATGCAGAGAAAGTTTATCAGAGTTTGAGCTTAATGAAGAATTTTTCAGAGTGATATTGTCAAAAACACCAGGCGGTCGGAATAAAATTTTCCTTGAGTTTGTTGTGGAAAAATATGAGAATGAAATTGAACTCTTGGGAGCTCAGAGACACTCTTATGATTTCCGCAACCCTCAAGAGTTTTGCCAAAATCTTCCTCCTCCAGTTCACAAGGAAATAGTGTTCTCTCCTGAATTACAGTTTGAGTATGATCTGGGTTTCAAGGGAAAGACATAAGGATCATCTGCTAGGCTCATTACCGAAGATGCAGCTACTCCATCCGACCCAAAGAACCCAGAATCATGCCAAAGCCTCCATTCCCCTATTCAGGAGGAAACAATGTTGCCTGAGGACCTGCAGATTCTGTATGATCTGGGTTCCAAGGGAAAGACAGAAGGATCAGCTACTAGGCTCATCACCAAAGATGCAACTACTTCGTCCGACCCAGAAGATCCTGAATCATGCCGAACTCTCCCATCCCCAACTCAGGAGGAGATACCGCCACCTGTTGATTCACAAACTCTGCATGATTCTATTGACAAGACAGAAACAAAACAGTCGACTGCCAGGCTTACCACCGAGGACGCATCCGCTCCGTCTGACCAAGAAGAAGCAGAAGAAGTTCTCTCACAGGGTAAGTTCATCCATCCAATTGTAGATTACATGGAACTTCGGCTTAACCCAAGTTTTTTAACGTGTTTTCTCAGTGAAGACCGTATGCTTCAGCAGCAAGTGATAGAGGCCACAATTTTGGTTATAAAAGCATATGCCCGAATGATGCTTTTACGTTCAGAAACTATCAGTTAGCAAGTTTACCTCGTTTCACAGTTGATTAAATGGCTAAAGTGGTTGTTTGATTTCACCTAATCGCAAAGTAACTGTTGGTTAGGGTAGGTAGGTAGAAGGAATAAAGCGGCTGGAGGAAATAAATTTTGCAGAAGACAGCAAGAAACTAAAAACCAAGGCGTTCTGGCCTGTTGTTCTTGACTTCTCACAAGGAGAAGCCATCCCCAAGTGGAGCCACTGTTAGCTTCCTGCTGCAGCAGGTATTCATTTTTCATGATTGGAATTTCACAGGCCAAATATGTCATACTTTGCTTGCTGCAATGCTCCATATTTGCTCAAACAGTCTCCAAGTGAAGAAGGCTACTTCAAGTTCATCCAATTGCCTTCAAATTTTGTAAAGTTATCTCGGTATCACTATTTTTAGTTAAAGGGAGGTCCAAATAGTTTAATCTTAGTCTCCCTAGGTTTGAAATTCCTATTTTAGAATATAGAGATTGTAAATCTGTCCAAACAGTTTAATCCTGGCAGATTCTTAGATAGGTAGAGAAGCTGAGGAGCCCAACAGCTTAATCTAAGCTCCAGAAGAAATAAGGGTAGTATATAGGAAAGCATCAAAAGAAAAATGAATGACAGGTTTGCAAGTCTAAGTGCACCCCCATACAAAAGAAGAAAAAATGTTAGGCAAGTAGGCTGGGTAGGTAATTCTGAGGTTGTTGAATTGCTGACTACTTCTAGGTTTTCAGGTATCATATCATGCAGAACATAATTGTAAGCAAAAAAGATCGAAAGAGGTATAACCGACTCCCCTTCTCTGTTTTCCCCAATCATTAACTAACTTCCCAAAAAGAGGTCAAGATCTGCTTGACACCTCTTAAGTTCCATCATCTTCATAACACTGGCTTGAGTAAAGATCTACTTTACTCAAAGTTGTTCCATATTTTCTCCCAAAATATGGTCCTGTCCCCTTGTAACACCCTAAGCTCTCCCGAACTTAGTGCTTTCTTACCATATCCATATTAACCACTAACATTATTATTTAGCTCCCTATTCTTCCCATCCCCTCATTAATATTAAGTAAAATTCCCCTACGTAATATCCCTCCCCTTGGCTGAAAAATAACCATAAGAACTCCCGGGAATTGCTCAGTTTATCTGAAACTCAGCAAGAACCCCTGACCTCCAAAACCACCTCCCAGATACGATGGAATCCTCCCAAAGTATAAAATCCCTCCGAGGTAACCGGACCCCTTCCGAAACCTCAAATGACCTTCACACCCACTTACTTGCTCTGTCCTCCTCAAAGTCATTTCACATCGCACCCTCGCACTCTCATCTTAATGCAAATCATCACCCATCCGTTCCTCGCCAATCGATATTGTGATATCGGTGATCGACGATCACAAACACCGAGTGTCCAATCCATTCACCTCTTCGTCTCCGCCGATGCGATATTGCGATATCACCGATCGGCAGTCACAAGCGCTAAGTCTCCAAACCAATTCCCCCCCCCCGTTCCCCACCGACGCGATATCGCGATATCGCATCGGAGTCTCTTCACCACAGTACATCGAGTATCTCACCACATTGCTCTCTACCAGGGACCCACAACTGATGTCATCTGCCGTACAGCCGATGCCACGCTTACGTCAGCAGCCAGAAAGCCAAAAAAACTTCGTGCAAGAAGAAAAATCGCACTTCGGAGCTCCAGATAAAGAAACGAAGGCAGTTTCTGATGCGTGATTAGCGCGAAGCACTAATCGCGCATCGCTACGGGAAATAGGCCATTTCGAGGAATCTTCAGGGAATCTTATGATTTCTGAGCCCATTGCGCACCGAAAGAGCCCGAGAATCGCCCGATCGTGCCAAAGGATCCGGTTTAAAGACAACAGCAAATAAATCACAAAGTTTAAAGTGTATCAGATCAAATCAGTAGCCATCAAGCATGTCAAAGAATATCAGTCGACGATGGAAGCCATCAATGTAGCGGCAAAGTGTATCAGCGAATATTTTGAGCAGTGGCCCAAAGTAAAACAATATTTAATATCATCCAGCAGATTCACAGAAAGAGGGAGAAACTACTTGAAGCTCTCAAATCATAATTATTGTACATTCAATTCACACCAAAGCCGAACTGCAGCCCCGAAGCACAATCACTCCAGCACCACCGCATCTGGTCCCCAAGGGCCACCTCGTCACCTGTTCCGATCTAGCTGCCCCCAGCGCAGCCAAAAAGATTTACTTGCATTTAATTCCAGCAACATTTAGATTTTTGAAGAGTTCTAAGCAGACCTGTCAAGGTCATTTGTAATGATGTCTTTCCGATATTTTGTTTATAAATATCACCCTAAGCAATGTTGTGAGGGGTTGGTTGGCTGGTAGTAGTTGTTGGTGAGTCTCTTTCCAGTATTTTCTCTGAGCGGAGACTCGCACTGTAACTGTCATAATTTCCATAATCAAAGATTGCTGAAAGCATGGATTGCGAAACAACTTGATGTTTTCTCTTGGCCAAGGAATGATCACGGAATTCCTATCCTTCTACATGATCCAATAAGTGTTCCTCTCCCCTATATTATTTTATGTTTTTTTTATCACCTTTCCGCCTTTCTAAATTGCATAAAAAAATAATAGCTTAAGATTTCTTCCAATACACCTTAAGTTTAGTTTCTGCATTTTTCAATGTTTTCTTCAAAAAAAGTTATGAGCTTGTATTCTTAAATGATCTGGTTTACGCTGTTTCTTTCACATATGAGTGCATGTCTTAGGAATTCTTAACTGCTCTGGGGATCCCACTCATCCACTTCTCCTCTTTGTCAGCATGATGAAATGATTCTCCTTTGCCTTTCATCCCTGATGTTCACTCCGTACTTTCAGCAGACCAAGAATTGTATCATGTGTGGCTATCCCGCTCCGTATCCCCTTGTGACCAAGAAAACGCTCGCATGCCTCAATCTGTGACTCCATGCCCAATGGTTCAAAAACTTATCACACCTTACCGTGCCTCTTTGTTCGAGAATCCTACCTTCTTTCCAATCACAATCAACACTCCCTTGAAGTCAGAAAGCTAGCCTAAAATCATCAACTAAGGTTGAATCAAAAGGAGAGAGCCCTCTCCGATTGTAGGTAGGCTAGAACCTGCAATCAGAAGATTGGTTTGTGGTTACCTCGACCGTATCCCTATTAGGAGCCTAGGGACAAACTGAGTGATAACACACTCCATTCAGTGGATGAAAATCATGCCGCCCCATCAAGAGCGTAAAGAGCAGCAAGATCCCTCCCATGCAGACTCACCAGTGAATGATTTAGCTAGGGCTCTTCAAGAGCTAATTACGCTGCAACAACAACAACGCCCTCCAGGGCCAATGCAGCTTGATGCATGCTTTCAACTGCCTAAATTCTCAGGGCAAATGAATGGTGAGACTGTTGATTCTTGGATCCGTAGCCTCTCCAACTATTTTCAAACCTGTCCAACAATGGGCGAGGAGATGAAACTTCAGATCGCCAGTCTACAGTTGGAAGGCCTAGCACAAACATGGTGGGATACACATCTTGAGAATATGTCCTTGGTTGTGGAACTTGGAGAACAAGCCGAGACCCAATCGACGCCTATCATATCTTGGAATCTCTTTTGCGAGGCCTTACGTGAACGCTTCTATCCTCCAGGATATATACAAAATCTCCTTGCCAAATGGTTGCAGCTTCGACAACTACCCAATCAATCAGTGCAAGCCTACATTGATGTCTTCTGCAAGTTGCGCATTAAACTCCATATATCTGATCCAGACGAGGTACTAATTATCAAATTTAATTCTGGTTTGCTAATGCTTCTTCGTCGTGAAGTTGAGTTTTTTGATAGTGCTTCATTAGACAAGTCCTTTATTTGGGCCCTGGCGGTGGAACGCAAAGTGGGTTCTCGAATCCGATATCCTCAAGCCAGAAATGGTCCATCTTCCTTTGATTCTTCTAATGTCGCCTCTGCCTCATCACCCACACCTCACCGCACCCCCTGGTGTACATTTCACAAGACCAACTCACATGCTTCTGTAGATTGTCAAGTATTGAAAAATCTCCGCCCCCAGAAAACTCTTTTTATAGAGGTCGAACAACCAAAGGCCACTACCCCACTTTGAGCTGTTTCTCTCGAAAATCCAACTGAAGTGGACCCCTCTCTCATCCTCATGACTGCTAATGCAACAAACACCTCTGTTACGCCTTTGCTTACCCATAATTGTCAAATCAAATATGAGTTGGCCACGCTTATTCTTGACAATGGGAGTCAAAAGAATCTTGTGTCACAAGACTTAGTTGCACGCCTTTGCCTTCCCACCACTCCTCACCCCCACCTGTATCAGCTCGATTGGGTCAGAAAGGACGGTCCTCGTCTTACTATCTCACAATGTTGTGTTGTCACCTTTGCTGTTGGACCTTTCCGTGATACTGTGGTATGTGATGTTTCTCCTCTAGATTGTGTTGATTTATTGCTAGGAATTCCATACCAAGAGGCTCGACATGCTGTTTATAATGCTATAGATTACCAATACCACTTGCAACACGATGGGTGCACCTATGTGCTCACATCCTCAGCTAGCACATCAACCCAACCTTCCATTGGCAAAGCTCCCATTATGAGAGTCAATTTAAACCAAGATGTTTCTTTGCGCTTGGTTCACCCTGTCAAGCCAGACAACCTCACCAATCCAGTCCCTCCTTCAGTGGCTCCTCTACTCCATGAATTTGCAGATGTCTTCACCCAACCCACAGGGCTGCCTCTAGCACACTGTGTTGAACACCACATTCATCTTATTCCTGGTGCTTCCTTACCCAATTCCCCATCTTATCGCCTTGCTCCTCGAGAGGCAACCGAGATCGAATGCCAAATTGAAGAATTGTTGAAATTCGGTCATATTCAGACGTCATCCTCACCCTGTGCATCTCCAACTTTTATTATTCCAGAAAAAGATACTTCTGAATGGCCCCTCGTGAAAGACTATCGAGCCCTTAATAAAGCCACTATTAAAAACCGCTACCCCCTTCCCCGCATTGAGGATTTGTTGGACCATTTACATGGGGCTTGTTTCTTCACAAAGATGGATTTAACTGCAGGCTACCATCAAGTTCGCATGCATGCAGCCGACACATGGAAAAATGCTTTTAAAACAAATTTTGGGCTATTTGAATGGTTGGTCATGCCATTTGGACTGACCAATGCACCGGCCACCTTTATGAGATTCATTAATGATGTTTTCAGGGCACATTTGGGTAAGTTTGTGGTCATCTACCTTGATGACATTTTAGTATTCAGCAAATCTTGGGAAGACCATCTTCAGCATGTTCGCACCATACTTGAGTTATTGCGAGCACATCACCTTCAGGTCAAAGAAAAGAAATCCTATTTTGGACAAGCATCAGTTCAATATTTGGGATTTATTATTGACAACAAAGGGGTTCACCCAGATCCCTCTCGTGTACAAGCCTTGGTGAAATGGCCAACCCCTTCCAATGCACATGACCTCAAGACCTTCACAGGAGGTATTAATTTCTACAGAAAGTTTGTCTCTCATTTTTCACAGTTGGCTCGCCTAGTTGTCTCATCAAGCAAAGTTTATTTGGGATGCCAAATCTGAGCAACATTTTGCTCAACTCAAGAGTGCCTTATGCTCTGCTCCTGTTCTTCGCTTGCCAGATATGAATCAACCATTTGAGATAGAAACTGGTGCCTCTCAATTCGCCATTGGAGCTGTTCTTAAACAAGGAGGCCACCCTGTGGCATACCATTCTGAGGCACTTGTGGATGCTAAGCTCATGTACAACACCTATGACAAGGAATTCTAGAGTTTAGTGCAAGCTTTGAAGCAATGGCGCCAGTACATTCTTGGCAAAGAGACCATCCTCCATACAGATCATCATCTGCTAATCTTCATCAAATCACAACGAAAGATTCAAGAGAAACGCAATTTAAAGTGGGCTTCTTACATTCAAAAATTCCATCTGGTGATTAAATACAAGAAGGGGACAAGTAATAAGATGGCTGATTTGTTAAGTCGATCGCCTGCTCAAGTCCTACTCATTCTAGAGGTGCGTTGTGCTATATATGATGCTTGGAAAGATATGTATGCAATAGATCCGGTCTTTGGTGAGATATGGGAAGCTTTGCAACACCCTACAGTCATCAACCAAACTCCCTTTCTTGATTATACCATTCCTGATGGTTGGTTGTATAAATTGAACCAACTATGTGTGCCACAATCTGATGATCGTCTCATTCTTATCCGTGAAGCACATGCATCTTCATGTGGAGGGCATTTTGGCACAGCCAAGACCATTCTCAATCTTCAACGCCACTTCTATTGGCCTGCTTTACCAAAGCAGGTGGAAAAATTCATTCATGCATGTTCTCTTTGTTCACAAAGCAAGCCCTCAAATCGTAAGCATGGTTGGTATCAGCCATTACCAATTCCCTCTCGTCCTTGGGAATCCATTTCCATGGACTTTTTAAGTGGCCTTCCCACTACTTTTCGTAAACATGATGCTATCTGGGTAGTGGTATGTTGTTTCTCCAAGATGGCTATATTTCTTCCTTGTCATAAGACTACTTCTGCTGCTCAAACCGCGGATCTCTTCTTCCATCATGTGTGGCCACACTTTGGTTTGCCAAGTAGCATTATTTCAGATCGTGATTCTCGCTTTCTCAGTACCTTTTGGCGTACTCTTTGGTCTTTGTTGGGTTGCCAACTTCGTTTCTCCACTGCTTTCCACCCACAAACAGATGGACGAACCGAAGTTGTCAATCGTACTTTGGTTCACTCACTTCCCAGCTACTTTTCCAAAAACAAACAGTCGGATACATATTTCCACATCATTCAACATAGTTACAATCGAGCAACACACTCCTCAATTGGTTTCTCACCTTTTGAGGTTTGCTTTGGGTTTCAACCAAGTGCACCCTCTGAGATGCCATTGACAATCACCCCTTCTAGGTCTGCACATCAACAACATGAAAAAAAATCAGCTCATCATTTTATACACTCCATTTCTCGACGCCAAGCTCAGGTAACTGTTGCTTTGCAAGAAGCCCAAGCTCGTGCGAAACAGAGACATGACAAGCAGTGAATGCACTTGTCTTTTCATCCTGGAGATCGTGTGTGGCTCTTGTTGGACAAGCAACGCTTCAAGGGCCAGCATCATAAGCTGCACCCTCTGAGATATGGCCCATGTACTGTTCTAGAATGCATTGGAGAAAATGCATATCGCTTGGACTTACCTTCCCATCTTGGCATCCACGATGTTCTTAATGTTAATAATCTCAAATTATTTGAACCACCTCTCCTTGAGGAATCTGTTACAATTCATCATCTCGTTGATAATATTCCAGATTTTTAGCCTCTTCTGCTCAAAGATACAATTCTGGACTTCAAGAAACGGGATACACGACATCAGCCATACTTCTCATATTTGGTTGGTCGGAAGGGACACACACCATGGATCAATGCAGAAACATTGCAACGCAATTTCCCTGAATTGGTGGAGGAAGCCGAGACGCTTCGTGATCTAAACAGGGAGGAATTGGGCAACCAGAAAGGACACAAAAATCAACAACATCTCACTGATTGGGCAACAAAAAAAAAGCGTACTATTTCATTGGAAACATCCAAGAATAAAAAAAGGGAAACATCTGAAAAAGGAAACATCTAAAATATATTGGCTTTATCTAATTACGCAGTTGGATTTTTATCTTTTGTAATAAAGAGA
This sequence comes from Pinus taeda, assembly GCA_000404065.3. Classification (NCBI taxonomy): domain Eukaryota; kingdom Viridiplantae; phylum Streptophyta; class Pinopsida; order Pinales; family Pinaceae; genus Pinus; species Pinus taeda. The sequence goes on along the minus strand of APFE030042532.1, from coordinate 176,205 downwards.
ATGATGGCATTGTTTTGAACATGCTCATCTCTTCTTCATAAATAAAAATAGTGGTATTGTTTGCAGACCTGTGTTATTCCAGTCTTTGTATCTACAGTATGTTCTGTGATTCTCTGTTTATTTTAATTTTCAGATCTGCAAGCTTCTGTGATTCTCTGTTTATTTTAATTTTCAGATCTGCAAGCAGATGAGATATGAAACTTGGAAAATTAGATATTATTGTGACAATGAAGTTAAATATTTATCCCAAATAACTTGATGAACGTTCACCATCAGCCTCTCACTCTTCCTATTATCAAATTATGTTTAGACGAGAAAAAGTTTCACCCTTCTACTCCCAATTAAAACATACAATTATCTACAATTATCTAAAAATATTAGTGATCATCAAATTATAATTAATATAAAAAAAGTCATTAAATATTAAAAAATTAAAACTAATCAGTTAAACATAATTTATATATACTTATGTATAAATTTATATTATTTAGATGAATATATAATTTAAATCATCATATGAAAGAGAAACATATTAATTTAAATTATAAAAACTTTGAAAAACATGTTAATTTGAATTCTAAAAACCATAAATAAAATTAGATCTAAGGAGCACTTTGCTGCATTCTGTCGCATGCAGTCTCACCAGTTTACAAGGAAGGAGACATTTTAAATAATGGAGAAGGGAAGCTTGAATTGGAAACTTCTGGTTATTCAGTTAAACAAATTGATGAATATTGGGGTAGGTCACATCTAAATTAGATTTAAGGAGCACTTTGCTGCATTCTGTCGCATGCAATCTCACCAGTTTACAAGGAACGAGACATTTTAAATAATGGAGAAGGGAAGCTTGAATTGGAAACTTCTGGTTATTCAGTTAAACAAATTGATGAATATTGGGGTAGGTCACATCTTTCTCATAATAGTGATGTCCTTTTTTATTTATTTGAATTTGCAAATGATAAGCCAAAATTTACACCCGTTTATTTACCACTGAGATTGAAAATTGTTTTTAAAAAATTTTGGTGACTGTATGAGACAAGTTAGTGAAAATCTATAAACCTAAACCTCGACAATGGAATTATAATTGGTAATAATTTCGTGCCCTTTTTTAACCAAAATCCAAAATAGCCACGCAAAGGTTGCAAAACAACTCTATGTGCTTTTATCAATGTGAATTCAATTTAATCATGTCAGCCTTAATACCTGAGCAGTTATATCTTAATATCTGAGAAATATGCATCGTAATGCCCATTGAAATTCTAATTGGCATTCCGTTACTAAAACTCCTTTAATTAGTTAAAAAGGATGAAATAATTCATCTCAGCATTGGAATTATAGTATCAATTAAGTTTATGTTCCTAAATCATCAATACGGTGATAGTTGACATACAGATCTTGTTATTGATTCTTCCAGTACTGTTACGTCTGGAAACAGCGGAAACAGTGATCAAGGAAGGGAATGATGCATAAATTAGAAACAGTGGAAACATTGATGAATGAAGGGAATGATGCATAAATTAGAAACAGTGGAAACCGTGATCAATGAAGGGAATGATACATAAATTAGAATAACAATATCCAGCATTTAAGAACATTATTATAAAGCTTAATTAAATTCATCAAAATTAGTATAAATAAATGAGATTTAGTATTACAAAGATTATTTGTTTTTGTAACTTTTTAGATGTAAAGAATTTTTAATTAGTATAGATTTCTTTTAAATACAGATCTGAGGTTTTTAGAAATATTTACTTTCTTGAAAAGAATTTATTTTCTTGATGTATATTTATTTTTAAGAGTCTACTTTATTTAAATGTTTTGTATATTTATTTAATATTTTTTGTTTTGACAAAAATAAAAAAATTCATTTGATGATTTACCGGTTACATATGAATCTGGATCACTGACAAATGCTTATCGTTAAATAAAAACAATCTTTTTGCACCATAGAAAGCCCATACATAGTTATGAGAAAGCGGTAGAGTTAAAAACAGTGGACTCAAATCAATTAAGAGCTAAAGACTTGTATGAAAGGAAAAAAAATGGGGCGAAGGTATCAGCTTTGTAAAAGAATGGTAGCCATGTCTAAAACCTTCGGGTTCTATTGGTGATACGAACATAGATGCATAACCTTGGCTGGGAAGAGTTCGTGGTCTAGATACCCAAATCAGTCGGAAGTTACCGAGCCCCTTTTCGAAGCAATTAGGGTTCAATTTTTACCTAGGGTTTTGCAGAGCCAGAGAGGAAAAGTGAAAAACGCAAATGCAGTGAGGGTCTGCCGTGGACGAAGGGAGCCGTTACACCAAAACACCTTTTACCTCAATCACAGGATCATACCCTCATACATATGATGGTGTAAATTCAATCTCCGTGTCGCAACATCCTGGTGATGGGTCAGAATATAGTCGAAATCATCCATAAACATTCAGAATGGTTAATGTTATGATCGAAAAAGTGCATGTTAAATATACCTTAAGGATGAGTTGATTTGAAAATTAGGGAAGATAGAAAGAAACATAGACAGAGAACCAAAATGGGGTGGGTCAATATAAGCAACTACAGTGGAACATGGCTGATCGAGGATTCTGTCTCAAGTCAGATTCCCATTTATGTTATGTTATGTTTACTTCATGAATGCATCTATATTATTTATTTTTGGTATGGGTTTTTCAACAAAAATTCAGCAAAAATCAGCAGAGTCATTTCACATTTAAGGAAAAATTTAGTTAACAATGGCCATTGAAAATAAATCTAGGTAAAAATTGTGCATCCTTCTTAAGAGATAGAAGCCCAGAGAAGTCCCTTCAAATGGTTCCAGTAATCATTGCACCAATCCTTCCCCTAATCCTTCAACAATTCCAACAACCCAATCACTAAGAAAGGGAAAGGGTTCCTCGAATGAATCTTGAACCAAACCTGAAAAAAACTGGGTAGAGAAAAGCAAGGTTATGAAATATTTTCCACCTAGAAGCCTAGAGAGCCCTTGAAATCTTCAAAGTAATCCTTCCATCCATAGTTATAGTAATTCTTAAACAATTCCAATAACCTAAGAAGTCTGTCAAGTGCTAAGAAAGAAATGCATGCATCCACCTAGCCTTTGATTATAATATATTGAATCATAATGAATAATAACTACAATAAATATTTTATGACAATTTGAAACGCTCAAGGTAGAGTGGCATGGTAGTGTTATTCTATTATTACTCAAGGTTAGAATTGGACATGGAGTGGAGCTCTTATTATTAAGACAGTGAATGGTGAAATTGATGGACACCTTTATTTTTGGAGTTATTATTCCATTATTGATTACTAGAACTATTGCTGGGAATGGTGAAATTGATGGACACCTTTATTTTTGGAGTTATTATTCCATTATTGATTACTAGAACTATTGCTAGGAATGGTGAAATTGATGGACACCTATTTTTTGGAGTTATAGAGACACCTCTTTTTTGAAGTTATTATTAAGAGCATGAAAGGGTGAAATTGAGGTACAATTTAATGAAATTAAGAAAACTGTTATTTCAAATTAAATAGGCCACTGATGGTTTAAAAAAAAAATCACTATTTAATAATTTAAAAATTATTATTTATAATTAATATGGTTAATATTGGAGTCCTTTACTATTGATATGTTGATTTAATAAGAATTCTTTCTTTGAATATAGATTTGACCATCCATTAATACTCCAGTCTAGAAAAGCCAATAAGACTGAAATTATTAATCTAGATTGCCCTAAAATCCAACACCACAAGCTACTGTCAACAAACATAAAGAACCCAAATAACTTTACCAGCAATAGCTAGACATAAAAATAGTCATAAATGTGTTTCATATCCATTTTTCCAATTTAAAATTAAAATTAAAATTAAATACAAAAGGAACTGATTCCTAGTAGATGAACATATCAATATTAAAGGACTCCAATATTAACTAGATTAATTATAAACTATAATTATTAAATTATTAAATAGTGAATTTTGTCTTTATATTTTATATTTCACTAACCTAAAATATAAATGATATGTAACTTAAAAAATGGAATTAACATAGGGTAGAATGATAAATATATAAAAGAAACCAGGAAATCGTGAGATGTTTGTGGATATTCATAACAAAAAGCTAATGAAAAGTTAATTGGATCATCTTTTAGGTCAAAACATTTTATATATTATTTATATTATTATTTTTTTTTCAAAATGTTGATATGATGTAGATTATGTCCAAAATTAAGGTGTAATTAGTTTAGGAGCCCAAATAACTTTACTAGCAGCACCCAGACATAAAAATAGTCATAAATGTAATTCATATCCATTTTTCCAATTTGAAATTAAAATTAAAATTAAATACAAAAGAAACTCTGATGGCATGGGTGCAGACGTTAGGGATAATCTTCCCAATTCGGCGGCAATCTCCTGAATATCAGTCTCAATTTCCCTTGAAGCGTCTTTAGGCATATTAGTCATTAAACTGATAGCTTCATTGCCTCAATTGTTTTAAGGTATCCAAGACATCAACGTAGTGAACTGTATGGAATTTCACCGAATTCTAGTTACTTCTAGTTTTATAACAAAGCCAACTTATTGCTAGTTATTGATGCTTTCTTACTTCAGCATCAATACCTAAAACGTCAAGTAGGTTCCTTAATACGTAATGGCATGTCCATACAAGTTTATTGTCATCGTCTTCATAAAAGTATAAAACGTTAACTTTTGTCTGGATTGCTCTCAAGCTCCTTTCTCAGTTGTTGGGAGTTATGGAAGGACTTACGCCACACATTATCGGGCAATAATTCAACAGGATTACTTATAATATAATCCTGCTTTATATTGTTTCTTTCCCTATCGGCGAATCTCCAAAGCTCACTATTCGAACACGCGATGACCCCCCTCTGACCTGGCGCTCCCTTAAGCTGATCCTTATAATATTCAACTCTTGCACATAACAATTCCAAAGGCCTTTCTATGATGCGGTAATGGTTCGAACTGATAAGGGTAAGAACCAATATAAATAAGCTTTCACGTCCGCCACTGTTCCCTTAAGAAATTATTGTAATTACTCTGCGCAAACAGAGTTTTCCTCTGACTGTAATAAAATTAAATTAAAGTGGCGACAGTCGTTACAACGAAAAGAAACGAGCCAAAATGCTCCAATACATAGTAAGGCATCCAGCAGAGAATTGGAAGACGATTCAAGCCTTTCAATACACAATACAGCATCAAGCGGAAATAGGAAGGCGATTCAAGTCTTCAATACACAGTAAAGCCTCAAGCGGAGAATAGGAAGGCGATTCAAGTCTTTCAACACAGTGCAACAAAACTATTGGATACATGCATCCATACTAACAGAAAATCATTGAATTTTGAGAACGCCGAGAGAAAAGTTTCAATCATAATTCTTCTGGCGCCGCCCTTCTCTAAAGCGAGCTTTGCTGCCATTTTATTTTTATATATTAATGGATAGGTCTTCTCAGACCTTATCTATTACAAAAGGAGGCTTTTCATGGAATGATTAAAACGGAAAGCTTTATTATAGCTTATCTATCTGTGATATATATAGCACGTTTTATTCTCTACTCTTATCCTATTTTTTTAACTGAAAAAGATAGCATGTTTTATTCTCTACTCTTATCCTATTTTTAACTGAAAAAACATAGAAACTGTAGGCTAAAGGACCCCACTCCCTTGCCTGTAGATTTTATTTTTTTATTTTTTGGAATAAGTTAGAAGACTTTTCCCCTCTGAGTCACATGCTCCTGCATCAGACTCCTAAGGACAAAATTCTTCATGGGCTCGTGTCCATGAGCTCATCTACAGATTTGCCTAGATTCTATAGAGTGTCTTCCGTAACCCAAGTAGCTTCAGTGATTGGCTGTCACTTCCATTTTACTAGATACTAGAAGTACTCTCGTCCCCTTGTCTTCTTGTGCACCTTCTTGTCCAGAATTCTTTCTGGATGTAAATTCTTTGCTGTGGGTAACTGTTTTACCAAGTTAATATCTAAATTCTCTTGATCCTGTGTTGTATCATCTGTAGATTCATTCTCATACTTATACAAGTCCGCAACATTAAAAATTGGTGATATTCCCACACCAAGTGGTAATTCAATCTCATAAGCATTTGCAGAGAATTTCCTCAGTATCGTGCATGGCCCAATTTTCTTGGATTTTAACTTATTCTTCTCCCCTTTTGGAAATCTCTCCTTCCTGAGATGTGCTAAAACCAAGTCTCCAGCTTCGAAGTTCACTTCTCTTCTCCTCATGTCTACTCTGGTTTTGTACTTGATGTTGCTATCTTGCAGCTGTGGTTTCACCTGTTCATGTATCGCCTGGATTCTTGAAGCAAAGTCTTCACCTTCTGTACTTCTCATTTCTTCTTTTCCCAAATTCCTTAATTTAGATATTCCTCTAGGATGCATTCCATAAACAATATGGAATGGGCTTTGTCCTATGCTCCTATTCGGTGAGTCATTATATGCATACTCAACTTGTGGTAACACTTGATCCCATTGCCCTGGATGCTCTGCAGTAAGGCTCCTCAAAAGATTTCCTAAACTTCTATTCACAACTTCGGTCTATCCATCAGTTTGAGGATAATAGGCAGAGCTGAAACTTAATTTAGTCCCCACCTTCTTCCATTGTGTTTTCCAGAAATGTCCCATGAACTTTGGATCCCTGTTTGAAACAATGCTTTTGGGCAATCCATGCAATCTTACAATTTCTTTAAAAAACAAGTTAGCAATGTGAGAAGCATCCTTAGTTTTATAACATGGAATAAAGTGTGTCATTTTTGAAAATCTATCCGCTACAACAAAGATTGAATAATAAACTCTTTGAGTCTTTGGTAATCGCAACACAAAATCCATACTTACCATATCCCAAGGCCTATCTGGAATTGGCAATGGAATATAAATCCTGTGTTCTGGCTTCTTCCTTTTGCATACTGGCAGACTTTACAATTTCTTACATACTTCTCTACTTCAAATTTCATTTTTGGCCAAAAATAAAATCTGTTGAGTTGTTCAAAAGTCTTCTCTATACCAAAATGTCCTGCAAGTCCTCCACTATGCTTCTCTTTGATTAAATTCTCTCTCATCCAACAGGTTGGTATGCACAGCTGATTTTTCTTAAATAACAGTCCATCTTGTAGAAAATAATCCAACCACTTGCTCCTATCCGTGAAGGCAGGATTTTTACAAACCTCAAATGCCTCCTTAAAATATGAATCATTTTCATATAATTCTTTAAGAAAATCAAAACCCGACACTTGGATTTGACTTTCTTGCAACAATACATTCCTTCTGCTTAAGGCATCTGCAACTTTGTTTGACTTCCCAGTTATATGCTTCAACACAAAGTGAAAACTTTGAAGATATTCTACCCATTTAGCATGTCTCTGGCTGAGCTTTGGCTGCTGCATTATAAAATGCAATGCATGGTTATCTGAATAGAGAATAAATTCTTTTGACATTAAATAATGCCTCCATTTCTTTAATGCCTACACAACTACGTAAAACTCCTTATCATAAGAAGAATACTTCCTTTTTGCATCATTTATTTTTTCACTTAAATAAGCTATCGGTCTATCTTCTTGGCTTAAAACTCCTCCAATTGCTTCTACACTGGCATCACACTTAACTTGAAAAGTTTTGTTAAAATCAGGAAGAACCAAAACAGGCTTTTGAGTTATTTTCTTCTTTAACAGCTGAAAATTCCACTCTGCTTCAACAGTCCATTTAAATGGTTGTTTATCCTTTTTTATGGTCTCAATAATAGCTGCATTAATATTACTAAAATTCTTAATGAATTTTCTGTAAAATCTAGCAAGACCATGAAAACTCCTTACCTCAAAAACACTTTTAGGTGAAGGCCACTCCACAATTGCTTTGATCTTCTCTGGATCCATCTTCAACCCTTCAGCTCAGATAACAAATCCCAAGTACACTAGCTCCTCTTTCATGAATAAACATTTCTTCAGGTTCAACAATAATTTTTCTTGTTGTAGCTTCTGCATGACATAATTTAAATGCCTCAAGTGCTCCTCCTTGGACCTGCTATAGACTAATATATTGTCGAGATATACTATTACAAATTTACCAATGAATTCTTTAAGAACTCCATTCATAAGCCTCATGAATATACTTGGTGCATTTGACAACCCAAAAGGCATCACTCTCCATTCATATAATCCTTCATTGGTCTTAAAAGCGGCTTTCCACTCATCCCCTTCTCTTATCCTTATCTGATGATACCCACTTTTAAGATCTAGTTTTGAAAAATGTTTTGCGCCAGACAAGAAATCCATTAAATCTTCAATTCTGGGTAGTAGAAATATGTACCTGATTGTGATCTTATTAATGGCTCTTGAATCTGTACACATTCTCCAGCCTCCATCTTTCATTGGGCTCAACACTGTTGGCACCGCACAAGGACTCAAGCTTTCTTTGATCAACCCTTTGTCAAGTAATTCTTGCACCCGTTTCTTAACTTATTCAGTTTCTGCAGGAGTCATTCTATACGCTGCTTTGTTGGGTAGGCTTTCTCCAGGAATCAAATCTATATGATGGCTGACTCTTTGAATGGTCGGTAATTCATTAGGCAAATCATCAACAATAATATCACAATATTTCTCGAGCATTTCTTGAATTTCAATGGCTAAATCAGAAACCTTAATAGAAGTCATTATTACCTCGGGCTTGCAAATTACAGCAAATTTTACCTCATTTTCTTCAATCTGCTTCAGGTATTCCTTTCCTCCAAGTAACAGAGTTTTTGGATCAGTCTTCTGTCCCGGTCCATCTTCTTCTTGCAGAGGCAGCAACGTATGATTGACACCATCCTTTCCAAACTTGTAGGTGTTTCTCTTCCCATCATGTATGGCTCCTCCATCATATTGCCAAGGTCTTCCAAGTAATATGTGACACATGTCCATAGGCATCACATCACAAACAATTTTATCTTTGTACTTGCCCACTTGAAATTCCACTTCACACTATTCACTTAACAACAGTTGATGTCGCTTTCGTAACCATGACACTTAATAAGGTGTTGGATGCTTCATTGTCTTCAGCTTCAATTTCTCCACTACTTATGTAGAAACCAAATTATCAGTCCTACCACTATCAATGATCATCTGGCAACATTTCCCTTGGACTTTGCACATTGTCCTGAATAAAGTCTTCCTTTGTGGCGGTTCAGCCATCTCCTTTGCTGGCTTAAGAAAAACTTTATTAACTACCAGAGATTCTCCTCTTTCTGGTGTATTTTCTTCTTCTGGTACTGCTACCACTGGTGCCTCTCCCTCAACTGGAGCAAAAATTGCATTCCTCTACTTGTTTCTGCATTCTCTGGGCACTCAAAAGCTCTATGTCCCAGTTTATTACATCTGTAACATCTTATTTCTCTGCCTCTTCCTCTACCTCCTCTTCCTCTAGAAAAACTGCATCTGCCTCTTGCATCACCTCCTGTGGGTGCATGTTGGGTTGAGCTACTGCTAGTTCCTTATTTAGGTGTTGTAGATCTTCCACTACCACCTTGACTTCCTTTTCCTCTGAAAGTCCCTCTCCCTCTGGCAGACTGCTTTCTCATGAGTTTTTCTTTAGCTTTCAGTGCTATCTGATAAGCTTCCTCTACTATTTTTGGAGACAACAAACTTATCTCATCTTGAATGTCCGTCCTGAGGCCATTCATATATCTAGCCACCTTCTCATCTGTGTCTTAGGTTTCTCCATCTCTTATGCTCACCTTATAGAACTCTTCTGTGTATTCTTTTACTGTCAAAGCTCTCTGTCTAATATTTTTCATTTGTCTAAACAATGTTTGCTGATAATTATTGGGCAAAAACTTACCTTTTAACTTTGCTACCATTCTGCTCCAATTCTTGATTGGCTGCTTACCAAGTCTCCTCCTTTCCGCCTGCACACCAACCCACCAGAGTGCTACATGGCCTTTTAATTTGGTGACAACAAACTTTACTTTCTTCTCATCTTTCGTTTCTTCATAATCGAAGAATTTCTCCATGCTATTAATCCAGTCGACCAATTATTATGGATTCAGTCGTCCTTGGTATACCTGTAGTAATTGGTTCCATGGCCTGGCTATGGATTTCAACATTGACTAAAAGAAACTCATCCCAGGAGTAACCCATACAGCTTCCTCCTCTTCTGTAGCTTCAATTTCGGGTTCACTGACATATCCATCATTTATGTTTATGTCTGAAGTTAACGCATCCAATCTAGCTCACAACTCTTCTATGGTTTCCATTATTTCAACATTCGCAACAGGTCGTCCTCTTCCATAACATCCTTGTCCTCTTCCAACTCTAAAATCCATCCTTCTCCTACTCCTGAGATTCAATTCAATTTCAGTTGATGGCTCTGATACCACTAATGATGGCGTGGGTGCAAACGTTAGGGATAATCTTCCCAATTTGGCGGCAATCTCCTGAATATCAGTATCAATTTCCCTTGAAGCATCTTCAGGCGTATCAGTCATTAAACTGATAGCTTCATTACCTAAATTGCTTTAAGGTATCCAACACATCAACGTAGTGAACTGTATGGAATTTCACCGAATTCTAGTTACTGCTAGTTATATAACAAAGCCAACTTATTTCTAGCTATTGTTGCTTTCTTACTGGAGCATCAATACCTAAAACATCAAGCGCATTCCTTAATAGGTAATGCCATGTTTGTATAAGTCTATTGCCATCCTCTTCATAAAAGTATAAAATGTTAACTTTTGTTTGGATTGCTCTCAAGCTCCTTTCTTAGTTGCTGGGAGTTATGGAACGACTTACGCCACACATTATCGGACAGTAATTCAACAGGATTACTTATAATATAATCCCACTTTATATTGTTCCTTTCCCTATCTACGGATCTCCAAAGCTCACTACTCCAATGCGCGATGATCCCCCTCGGACCTGGTGCTCCCTTAAGCTGATCCTTATAATATTCAACTCTTGCACATAACAATTCCAAAAGCCCTTCTATGATGCGGTAATGGTTCAAACTGATAAGGGTAAGAACCAATATAAATAAGGTTTCACGTCCACCACTGTTCCCTTAAGAAATTATTGTAATTACTCTACGCAAACAGAGTTTTCCTCTAACTATAATAAAATTAAATTAAAGTGGCGGAAGTCGTTACAACGAAAAGAAACGTGCCAAAATGCTCCAATACACAGTCAGCCATCCAGCGGAGAACGGGAAGGTGATTCAAGCCTTTCAATACACAATACAACATCAAGTGGAAATAGGAATGCGATTCAAGTCTTCAATACACAGTAAAGCCTCAAGCGGAGAATAGGAAGGTGATTCAAGTCATTCAACACAGTGCAACAAAACTATTGAATACATGCATCCATACTAACAGAAAATCATTGAATTTTGAGAACACCGAGAGAAAAGTTTCAATCATAATTATTCTGGAACCGTCCTTCTCTAAAGCGAGCTTTACTGCCATTTTATTTTTATATATTAATGGATAGGTCTTCTCAGACCTGATCTATTACAAAAGCAGGCTTTTCATGGAATGATTACAATGGAAAGTTTTATTACCGCTTATCTATCTGTGATATAGATAACACGTTTTATTCTCTACTCTTATCCCATTTTTTTAACTGAAAAAGATAACGTGTTTTATTCTCTACTCTTATCTTATTTTTAACTGAAAAAACATAGAAATTACAGGCTAAAGGACCCCACTCCCTTTCCTATAGATTTTTTCTTTGATTTTTGGAATAAGTTGGCAGACTTTTCCCCTCTGAGTCACATGCTCCTACATCAAACTCATTCTTATTAGATGAGCATATCCATATTAAAGGACTCCACTATTAACCATATTAATTATAAATTATAATTATTGAATACAAAATTTTGTTTTTATATTTTATATTTCAGTAACCTAAAATATAAATGATATGTAACTTTAGAAATGGAATTAACATAGAGTAGAATGATAAATATATAAAAGAAACTAGGAAATCATGAGATGTTTGTGGATATTCATAATAAAAAGCTAGAAAAAGGTTAATTGGATCATCTTTTAGGTCAAAATATTTTATAAATTATTTATATTATTTCTTTTTCAAAATGTTAATATGATTTAGAGTATGTCCAAAATTAACATGTAATTAGTTTAAGAGCCCAAATAACTTTACCACCGGGACCCAAACATAAAAATAGTCATAAATGTGATTCATATCAACTTTTCCAATTTAATCTTAAAATTAAAATTAAAATTAAATACAAAAGGAACTCATTCTTATTAGATGAACATATCCATATTAAAGGACTCCACTATTAACCAGATTAAATATAAATATAAACTAGCATTTTCACCTAATGCTGCAAAGGAAACGCCGTAAGGCATAGTGCGTGGAAGAATATAGAAATGTGAATATGCTTTTGTGGGCTTTTTTGAAAGCAAGGGTTGATGATTTCGAGTTTTAATTTGAGGAAGCCATGCCGAACACTGCTGAAATGGAATGCAAGCAGCCATAAATATGCACTGAACCTGCCTAGAGACCTTTGTTTGCAGCTGGTAAAGACCGTGGAGTTAAAGGCGAAGATAAATGAATGAATCCATGCGAACAACAACCAGGGAACCATATTGACTTGGAAAGGGCTATTCAAACGGGAAATTAAAATATGAAGATATATTGAAAACATGTATTATACTCATTAAAATCAATTTTTTTTTGTCAACAAATTATGTTAGAACCCATTGACAATGAAATGGTTGTGAGGACATTAACTATCAAAATGGTATCGATCTTGAAACATCCCTTTTTAAGTTTGAAATGGAAAACACAAATAGTTGTGAGGACATAAACTATCAAAATGGTATTTGATGTTGAAACATCCTTTTTTAAGTGTGAAATGGATGTCTTTCTCAGAGGGAATGCCTTACGGCAATCCACTATACAAACAAGTAATTGCAATGGGTGAAAGGTTGGGGTCATGAAGAGTGGACTCAATTTTCAGACTCCCCACCTGAGATTCTTTCCCCAGTTCAGCCCACTCTCTCATGTATATGGTAATATATTCTTCCTTGATGGGAGAGGAAAATGAAACCCAGGCAGAGCATGGGGAGGGTGCTCAAGGGACCCATGAGAAAAGACCAGACTAAAATTTGGTCAAGCATGAGCATGTGACCAAACCACAAATAATATTGCAGGACACATTTTCTGCAAAGGCCTAAAACTGACATCCAAATTAGAGATTTGAGACATGAAAATTGCAGAGGACTCCAAAACTCACATTGACATTATGAATGGGGTGGCCTTCCCCACTAGCATTAACTTGTCAAGAATTATTACTGAAGATAAATCATTGACCTCAAGCCTAAAACAATAAGTTTTATGCAAGTCTATATAACATTTAACTCATAAACCAATGCACTTACTTATAAGGGGGTTGATCTCAGCACAAGAGATTCAGATGAACAAATCATCTTGCAGTAATAGTCTCAGCATTAAGCAATATCTAGCACAATCTTAGCAAGGTTTTCTTGGGAGTTAGGAGAATCCACCAACAACCAAGCATAAGTGATGACATTTTAATATATTATCAAGGTCTAGAAAATATCTAATCAAGGGGAATCAGAAGTTAATTTTAATTGGAGACTCCTCAATCATAATTAGGAAGAGATGTGAAACCCAAGTTAATCCAAATTGTTAACAGGAGGTTAAGGGATCTCAAACAATTTTATGTTTATAGAATAAAACCAGGTTTTGAGGGCCTGCGATAGCCTGAATAATACCATAGAAAAGAAGATTGTGAAAATAAGTGTTGGAATGCTGAGTATAAATGGTGGGGGTTCCTATCAAACTCTTACCTCCCATGATTATAAGTTCTACAAGCCATAGGATATGAATGCTAATGAGATTATGGAAAAATGGTGTGTCACTTTTGAGTTCACCAGATGGGCAGTAAATTTAGCCATACCTTATCTTTCATTCCTACGTGTGTGGGGGAGGAATGAATAATTAAATGAAATGATGGGTCTGAGCAGTGAAGGTGGGATTTTCTATTTACTCATGTTTTATATCTGCAGGCACTAAAGGAATGACAACTCAGTTTGATTTTTAGATTTAATATTACTTTCCTCAGTTCAGTAGTCTGGTAAGGTCTAGTGGTTTGGATTTAACCCATCTTTCCAAGTGAACTGGGCCTCCAATATTGGATTCCACCTCAGTGATATGACCTCATTTGATCCGAATGGAACACACTTGTATATGATAATGTAGCCCTAACGTTCAACTTTTAGGTAGACTATGGCCTTAGTGAGCATGTTTTCCTCTAAATCCAGGTCTTACTACACATTGTAAGGAAGTTGTTACCAACTCAGTTTATCAGGATTTACAGTATAAAGCTTTATATTTACGTTGCCATAAATGTAATAACTTTTGAGATGGTAGGCATTCATTTTGAAATTTTGGGTCATTTTGAAACCCCTAATATCAAATATAGAAATTTTTCTTTATATTAATTCACCTTACAGTGTGACTACAACCACTATTTAAGAGCATTAAACTGGAGAAGATAAACAGAAATTAGATGACAACACTTCATGGCATAAGGCAAATATGAGCATGGCACATATCAGATGGTATACCTGTTGAGTCTTTGAGCTGCACTCTATGTATGCAGCAGCACCGACCTGTTTCCTCAACTCCTCACCCTGAAGATAAACAGAGACCTTCATATCTTTTTGTGGAGCATGTAGGGTGTATATGTAGTTTTATGAAGATAAACAGACACCTTCATATCTTTTCGTGGAGCATGTAGGGTGTATATGTAGTTTTATTAAGCATGTCCATCATCTAAATTCAAAAGTTGTGCAAGCTAAAATCCCAAACATGGGAACATCTAAGCAACTTCACCTAAACTGGAATTGCCCTTATTATTAACAACCTAACAATCTAATATCGAGAGTAACCAAAATGAAACAAACATACCTGTGCAGTTGTTATTGGTGTAGTACCCAGATTGTTGGCCAAAAAACGCTTATCTTCACGAAGATCTGCATTGTGAATACAATTCACCACTGAATCAGCTTGACAAGTTAGATATGTGTCTCATAAAATGCAGAGCAGGAAGCAGAGGTTGGAATGTTTTCAAAAATGCAGAGCAGGCAGGAGAGGTTAGAATGTTTTCAATCTGCTTTTGTAAAATGCTTGAACTGTGAGATGTCATCAGAGAATTCACCAATTTTACAAACATGACATGCTGATGAAATTCTTTCAGTGAGAAGTAATAAGTTAGCTGTTCAAGATTATCATACTATCTGATTGAGAGGGAAATAGCAGGCAAAAGGTAAACATGATATAGCTAATTGCTTTATGTTAGTTATTCTGGATGGATGCGGAAGTCCTATGAATTTACTTTGGTATTTATGTACATTAATATGAACGAATAATTAAATGAAATGATGGCTCTGAGCAGTGAAGGTGGGATTTTCTATTTACTTATGTTTGATATCTGCAGGCACTAAAGGAAGGATAAGTCAGTTTGATTTTTAGATTTAATATTACTTTCCTCAGCTCAGTAGTCTGGCAAGGTCCAGTGGTTTGGATTTAACCCATCTTTCCAAGTGAACTGGGCCTCCAATATTGGATTCCACCTCAGTGATATGACCTCATTTGATCAATGGTATGCCTAGAAGTCACCGAGTACTTTCATTGGCATTGGGAAGTGCCTCAACATGAAGGTTATAAAAAAATGGAGGTCATAGGCACTATCTATTATGAAATTCTAGACTTGCTTCAAGATCAGAGGAGCACACGCCATATTGAGGATATAAAAGTGGCATTTTCTCACTACAGTAGCAAGATGACAAGCCCTATTGAATTTCAGCGCTACAAGAACACTAACCTATCAAAATTCGTGGCTCATCAAGACAGAATGCATCAAGAATTCGGAGGACATAAGTATTGCTAGGAGCTCACATCCTCTGACTTCTCTTCCAAAGATTCTATCGATTCTGTTAGAGTAGCAGTTAAAGATAAAGAAATAGGCCAGCAATACAACCAATGGATTTGTTATTGATTGAAAACTTTCTGCTGAGTTTCTTCTTCTTATTATACAGTCTTGTAGATTATGCCCTCCGCAAAATTACTATGATGTATGACCAATCAGTAATAATTTTCCTGTAGTTTTCAATGCGGAATTTATCTATCTGTGTGAAGAAAATGGCCAGCAATATATGTGGCCAAACTTACTTGATGAGATCTATGTAGTCCATTCCTATTTCAAATGCTTGACTAAATATTGCTTCCAGTATTTGACTTCTGATTTGTTTATTTCTGTTTATTTCAATATTTTCTGTTCATCTTTTTGTAAATTTTATTTCAGATGTTTAATCAACAAAGTTTCTCTCAGATATCTCTTGCCTTAATGGAAGATGATCTTATTCCAAATTTTCCGAGTGACAAACTTTGGAATCAGATTCCATAATTTGGGAATGAAAGGTTTTTCCTTGAGAGAGCTTGGATAGTGATTACTAATTATTCCAGGTGAGGGCAGAGTCTTCCCAAAACCTCTGGTCTTGTGAGATCCTATGTGCTGGTACTGGCTGAAAAGGTCTATCAGATTTCTTTAGCTTTTTTGCTATGTGAAAAGAGTAATGTTGTTTATGTATGCTTTAGAAGTATTGCAGACATAGAAGGCCTGGATAAACCTTGTGTAATTTCTCTGCTACCAGTGGTTTGTTGTTAGGACTATAATGTACCTGAAAGAAAATGGCGAACCAATACTTCAATACTGATTTGACCTAAAATTAAAAGCAGAAATATAATAGACATCAAGCTCAAAATATCAAAAGTAAGAGCTAGAAGCATAAAATAAGTATTGGGCACACTCTCACAAGTTACAACCAAGAAGATTGTGGGCTTTTCCATCAAGCATAATGGCTTAAGCCAGCAGCATAAAAAACATAACTGAAACCAAGTTCATATGATACTGAAATTCCCAGTTCATACTTCAGAGAGAGGACAATAGCTTTCTCTAGCTCATCTATCTCTTCTTCAGATAACGAAACATGCATACCTCTGAATTATTTGGTAAGAAACAACCAGATGGTTTAGAAAGGTAATTCAGAGATAAGTAATTGAACACATAAGACAAATTTTGAAAGGCCTAATTGGCTGTATTTATAGAAAGAAAAAAAGCTATTGCACATCCATGTTGTATTCCATAAGAAAGGTGGTACTTATATAACCCTTAGAATTCTTCGAGGGGACAGCTGAGCTTTTAGTCCTGCAAATGATGAATACACTAAAGAAATCCTCACTTAGTATCGTCCCTGGACCCAGTCCTCCTCTATCCATTAAAGAACCCCAACACTTGAGAATTTAATTATTCTCATTTTCTTTGTCTAATGTTAAGGTCAGATTGGGCTTTATCAGGCCAGTGAAAGTAGGGTCACAATCAGGGTTTTTCAGGGTTTTATTCTCATTAAGTGACATGTTAGGGTTTTATTCTCTTAAGTAACATGTTTGCAACTTTGCCCCTTGTGGGCCAATGCACCTCCACAAAGAGGGCATTCAAACAACAGAATCCATCATGTGTTCCACCTTTTGATAGGTGGTAGATACTCAGCAGATTAAAGTCTGAAAGAAGAATTGTAAAGTCATTCTCTTACATTTGAGTGTAGTACCCTTTTGAACCATAACACTCCTGGAAAATCAATATAAAAGCATTTATGTAGACAGAATGCATTAAGAATTCGGAGGACATAAGCATCTATATAACATTTAACTCATAAACCAATGCGCTTACTGATAAGGGGGCTGATCTCAGCACAAAAGATTCAGATGAACAAATCATCTTGCAGTAATAGTCTCAGCATTAAGTAATATCTGGCACAATCTTAGCAAGGTTTTCTTGGGAGTTAGGAGAATCCACCAACAACCAAGCAGAAGTGATGACATTTTAGTATATTATCAAGGTCTAGAAAATATCTATATTACAGCCAAGAAGATTGTCGGCTTTTCCATCAAGCATAATGGCTTAAGCCAGCAGCATAAAAAACATAAATGAAACCAAGTTCATATGATAATGAAATTCCCAGATCATACTTCAGAGAGAGGACAATAGGTTTCTCTAGCTCATCTATCTCTTCTTCAGATAATGAAACATGCATACCTCTGAATTTTTCGGTAAGAAACAACCAGATGGTTTAGAAAGGTAATTCAGAGATAAGTAATTGAACACATAAGACAAATTTTGAAAGACCTAATTGGCTGTATTTATTAAAAAGAAAAAAAACTATTGCACATCCATGTTGTATTCCATAAGAAAGGTGGTACTTATATAACCCTTAGAATTCTTTGAGGGGACAGCTGAGCTTTCAGTCCTAGGAATGATGAATACTTTTAACTTTAAGAGGCATGCACTGATTCCCTTTAACTTGGAACTAATTTTGGACAACTCTGCATTCCTAAAGAGCCCACCTCTTTCACACAAACACAACGCAGAGAAGCCTACGCAGAAACACTCAATTCGAAATCCACATGCAATATAGAAAGATTAAAGGCTCGATAAGTATTCGGAGGACATAAGTATTGCTAGGAGCTCACATCCTCTAACTTCTCTTCCAAAGATTCTATCGATTCTGTTAGAGTAGCAGTTAAAGATAAAGAAATAGGCCAGCAATACAACCAATGGATTTGTTATTGATTGAAAACTTTCTGCTGAGTTTCTTCTTCTTATTATACAGTCTTGTAGATTATGCCCTCCAGAAAATTACTATGATGTATGACCAATCAGCAATAATTTTCCTGTAGTTTTCAATGCGGAATTTATCTATCTGTGTGAAGAAAATGGCCAACAATATATGTGGCCAAACTTACTTGATGAGATCTATGTAGTCCATTCCTATTTCAAATGCTTGACTAAATATTGCTTCCAGTATTTGACTTCTGATTTGTTTATTTCTGTTTATTTCAATATTTTCTGTTCATCTTTTTGTAAATTTTATTTCAGATGTTTAATCAACAAAGTTTCTCTCAGATATCTCTTGCCTTAATGGAAGATGATCTTATTCCAAGTTTTCCGAGTGACAAACTTTGGAATCAGATTCCATAATTTGGGAATGAAAGGTTTTTCCTTGAGAGAGCTTGGATAGTGATTACTGATTATTCCAGGTGAGGGCAGAGTCTTCCCAAAACCTCTGGTCTTGTGAGATCCTATGTGCTGGTACTGGCCGAAAAGGTGTATCAGATTTCTTTAGCTTTTTTGCTATGTGAAAAGAGTAATGTTGTTTATGTATGATTTAGAAGTATTGCAGACATAGAAGGCCTGGATAAACCTTGTGTAATTTCTCTGCTACTAGTGGTTTGTTGTTAGGACTATAATGTACCTGAAATCAAATGGCGAACCAATACTTCAATACTGATTTGACCTAAAATTAAAAGCAGAAATATAATAGACATCAAGTTCAAAATATCAAAAGTAAGAGCTAAAAGCATAAAATAAGTATTGGGCACACTCTCACAAGTTACAACCAAGAAGATTGTGGGCTTTTCCATCAAGCATAATGGCTTAAGCCAGCAGCATAAAAAACATAACTGAAACCAAGTTCATATGATACTAAAATTCCCAATTCATACTTCAGAGAGACGAAAATAGCTTTCTCTAGCTCATCTATCTCTTCTTCAGATAATGAAGCATGCATACCTCTGAATTATTCGGTAAGAAACAACCAGATGGTTTAGAAAGGTAATTCAGAGATAAGTAATTGAACACATAAGACAAATTTTGAAAGGCCTAATTGGCTGTATTTATAAAAAGAAAAAAAGCTATTGCACATCCATGTTGTATTCCATAAGAAAGGTGGTACTCATATAACCCTTAGAATTCTTTGAGGGGATAACTGAGCTTTCAGTCCTGCAAATGATGAATACACTAAAGAAATCCTCACTTAGTATCGTCCCTGGACCCAGTCCTCCTTTATCCAATAAAGAACCCCAACACTTGAGAATTTAATTATTCTCATTTTCTTTGTCTAATGTTAAGGTCAGATTGGGCTTTATCAGGCCAGTGAAAGTAGGGTCACAATTAGGGTTTTTCAGGGTTTTATTCTCATTAAGTGACATGTTAGGGTTTTATTCTCTTAAGTAACATGTTTGCAACTTTGCCCCTTGTGGGCCAATGCACCTCCACAAAGAGGGCATTCAAATAACAGAAGCCATCATGTGTTCCACCTTTTGATAGGTGGTAGATACTCAACAGATTAAAGTCTGAAAGAAGAATTGTAAAGTCATTCTCTTACATTTGAGTGTAGTACCCTTTTGAATCATAACGCTCCTGAAAAATCAATATAAAAGCATTTCTCTAGACAGAATGCATCAAGAATTCAGAGGACATAAGCATCTATATAACATTTAAGTCATAAACCAATGCACTTACTTATAAGGGAGCTGATCTCAGCACAAGAGATTCAGATGAACAAATCATCTTGCAGTAATAGTCTCAGCATTAAGTAATATCTGACACAATCTAAGCAAGGTTTTCTTGGGAGTTAGGAGAATCCACCAACAACCAAGCAGAAGTGATGACATTTTAATATATTATCAAGGTCTAGAAAATATCTAGATTACAGCCAAGAAGATTCTGGGCTTTTCCATCAAGCATAATAGCTTAAGCCAGCAGCATAAAAAACATAACTGAAACCAAGTTCATATGACACTGAAATTCCCAGATCATACTTCAGAGAGAGGACAATAGCTTTCTCTAGCTCATCTATCTCTTCTTCAGATAATGAAACATGCATACCTCTGAATTTTTCAGTAAGAAACAACCAGATGGTTTAGAAAGGTAATTCAGAGATAAGTAATTGAACACATAAGACAAATTTTGAAAGACCTAATTGGCTGTATTTATAAAAAGAAAAAAAACTATTGCACATCCATGTTGTATTCCATAAGAAAGGTGGTTTTTATATAACCCTTAGAATTCTTTGAGGGGACAGCTGAGCTTTCAGTCCTGCGAATGATGAATACTATTAACTTTAAGAGGCATGCACTCATTCCCTTTAACTTGGAACTAATTTTGGACAACTCTGCATTCCTAAAGAGCCCACCTCTTTCACACAAATAGAACGCAGAGAAGCCTACGCAGAAACACTCAATTGGAAATCCACACGCAATACAGAAAGATTAAAGGCTCTGCAAAGCTCGATAAATCCTTTTTTAAATGTATAGTCTATGGCCGTTTTCATGTATTTTCAATTATGTTAACTTTCTTATATAATGCAAATGGCCCCATTATTCGAAAAAAAAAACAAGATTGATACACGTAGGAAAGAAGGTGGACAGTAGCTGTGTTGGCTCTGGTAATCCAGCAATCCAACGAAATCGACTCCAACCACTTACAACTAACAAAGAGGATGCCTAGACCAACACTCTAGCTGCATAATCACTTGTGAGATCATTTATTCAGAATAGCCAAAGAGACCCCATTTCTTCATTTCTATCCTGAGAATATTCATCTGTCCACCTCTACCTGGCAAATCAATCCCAATAAACAATTGTCTGGGTCAAATTTTTGGATATGGGTGAATATTGATAGTCAAATAGATTCAGACTGGGATTGGAAGTGGGCTCTGTCGCAGAAAATGGTTGTTAACATTAAAGCAGAATTACCGGATGAGATCAGAAAAGGGCAGGAGTTTCAGAGGGCAATTGAAGATTTGCAGAAAATGTTCGTCAGTTTAGGGCAGTTTGATTCAATGCAAGAGAAAATTACAATTTTGCAACAGGAACTGCAAGCCAAAACCGAGCTTGCTGAGATCCAACAGAAACAAATTGCGGATCTCCTCCAAGCACATGCAAAATTCAATTCAGATTTCAGATGGTATACGGTATACCTGTTGAGTCTTTGTATACCTGTTTAGTCTTTGAGCTACACTCTATGATGTATGCAGCAGCACCCTGATATGCAGCAGCACCGACCTGTTTCATTCAAAATGTACAAAACAGATCTGTAATATGCATAAATTTAAACAGATTCACAAGGCTACGCGGCCCTCATGCAGGGATGAAAGACAAAGACACGTTTCAGTCATTGCCAGAGTTTCATCGCCAAGATGCCTAACGTTTCATAGCCATAGCCAGATCCTCCCTCTCTGTCTTCCAGCAGTGGAAAAAAAGACATTTTTCTATGAAAAAACATATTAAACCAACGGTGGAAAACACTCTAATCGTCTAACAAAAAATCAATGGCTCACGATCGTCCACGTCACATTTTTGGGATGTCTTTCTCAGAGGGAACGCCTTACGGCGTAATTATTAAATAGTGATTTTTTTTATATTTTATATTTCACCAACCTAAAATATAAATTATATGTAAATTAAAAAATAAAATTAACATAGGGTAGAATGATAAATATATTAAAAAAACTAGGAAATCTTGAGATATTTGCCAATAATCATAATAAAAAGGTAATAAAAATCTAATTGGATCATTTTTTAGGTCTAGAGATTTTATAAATTATTTATATTATTTTTTTTCAAAATGTTGATATGATTTAGAGTATGTCCAAAATTAAGATGTAATTAGTTTAAGAGCCCAAATAACTTTACCAGCAGTAGCCATACATAAAAATAGCCATAAATGTGTTTTATATACATTTCTCCAATTTAAAATTAAAATTAAATACAAAAGGAATGGATTATTATTAGATGAGCATATCCATATTAAAGCACTCAAGTATTAACGGGGTTAATTATAAATTATAATTATTAAATTATTAAATAGTGATTTTTTTATAATATTTTATATTTCACTAACCTAAAATGTAAATGATATGTAACTTAAAAAATGAAATGAACATAGGGTAGAATGATAAATATATAAAAGTAATGAGGAAATCATGAGATGTTTGTGGATAATAATAATAAAAAGCTAATACAAATTTAATTGGATCGTCTTTTAGGTCCAAAGATTTTATAAATTATTTATATTATTTTTTTCAAAATGTTGATATGATTTAGGCAATGTCCAAAATTAAGGTGTAATTAGTTTTATTTGTGTTTGGGATAACAAATTTGTTCAATATATTAATCTAATTACAATTAAGGTTTAGCTAGCTTTTAACCTACGACAAGTGTTATTTAGAATTGGACACACGCTCCCAATGCATTGGGACAGATGATCATCAGAATACACCTTCCCACTACTATTCCAAGTGTATTTACAAGGTGTGTGTTACAATGATAGCTGTCAATTAACAAATGGCATGGTAAATTTTTAATGGAGCTTTGTAAAAAATTAATTTAAACAAGGTTTAACCATGCGATTTAGATATGCAGGGAAGTTAGTGGTGTGAATTCAATCCATCGATATTGTGAAAATGACAAGAATATACTGGCATCTTTCAATTCAAAATGTTCGATCAATTTTTTTTATTAGTAAAATCATTAAAGAATTTACTGTAATCCATCACATATCACTAAGCCAACATAATGAACACATCATAATAGGCTTTACCGTGATCTCCACTCGATCACTATGCCAAATAAGCATCAATTGCATCAAATTTCTCCACCTACACCGAGAGGAACTTTCTTGTCTCCTAGTTTCTCAGGGTTTACCATAATCCAAACTGGGATAACTAGGACCTAAACCAAGACCCACTCTTCAAACTTCACTACATATCCCAAACCTGGGTTACTAGACCCAATAGATAGTAAAAAACCTCTTGGCTTTACTATATATCCTGCCATTCAACAACAAGGATTCCTAGGCCCACTGAGGTAATAGAATCATGGATTTACTGCAACTGACGATTTGGCTCAGGGGTCACTAGGCCAGCGGCTTTACTGTGATCCATAGTCTGGTTCAAGGAACACTCGAAAATGTTCTCTATCATTTACAGATCCACCCCACTTAGTTGCCAATCTATCCAACAATCCAAATCAACCAAAAACATGAGAACCCCATCACACCATGGCTATCCAGAAATGGAAAGGCTAGGCTAATTTTTTTTTGACACGTGGAAGAACCCATGCCATGATAGAAAAAAGAACATGTAATGCCATTCACGCCAAATTTATTGAGGAAAATACACATGCAAGTTGATACCTCGATTGAAGCTTGTTGTAGCTGCTTGATCCTACCTTTCCCTACATGATCTTTTCTTCCTATTTTCTTCTTTGTGTTTCTTTCTCTAATGCAAAATTTGCTCGAAGAAACTCTAAATGTCCAAAAGTATGAGAGAGAGAAACAAAATTATGAGAGAGCTCCAAAATCAATGGAAAAAAGGTTACCAACTGATCCTATGAAGTCTTTTTATGAATGAGGCCTATATTTTATTCATTTTCCATTATTTTCCTTCATTTTCCTCCTCACATGCAACTTTTGGTCTTTCACCTCCATTTTCTCCTAATTTCGATTATTTTAATAAATAATTGTGCCAAAAATGCCATTTTTCCTTTCCAGATCCTTACCCTTTTCCTTTTTCAATTTACTTAGCCATAAACAACCAAATGAACACCCCCTCAAATGTCTTGCCCAACATTCATCTTGGAATAAGTGTTCCATCAACCACGGTTATTTTTTCTAACTTTTATTAGATGGAATCTTCACTATGGATGCTACAAAACCATCCCCCTTGGGTGACACCTTCTTCAATGTTCAATCACATATTTACGTTGATAACCTAATGAAGGAAGACATACTGCTCATGGACTTTTATAACATAGCTCGTTGCAGTATTTACAATGGGTGACCTACTCGAAAGAAAAACATCATGGAAACATGATAACACACGGCACAATAGAGCTTTATAACACAAATCATTACATTATTTACAATGATCATTGAGCTGAGTATCAACCCACATGACATCATAACATCATGGTAGCATAAGCACATGATAGCATAGTAACATGACACCATAATCATAATAAAATGACACCCATAGTGCATAGTGGAGTTTTATAACATAGTTGATGGTGGTATTTACATCCATACACAAATGTACATATAACAACATCATCAAAAGATATACAAAAACATATAACAAGTGATATACCAAAGCATAAACAACATATCTAAGCATATAACAAAACATCATATCAAACCATATACCAAAACACCATATAAAAGCATATATCAAACCAACATAAATCATATAGAAAACCACCATAAAGCATGTGACACACCATCATATCGAAGCTTCTTTGCTAGAACTAGTAAACAAGGATGGATACATAGCTTGCATTTGATCTGTCATCTCCCATTTAGCTTCATCGGGCCCAAAGTGCTTCCATTTCAATTTAACTTGCTCCATTGATCGGTTATGGAGCATGAACACCTTTTTCTACAATATACACTAAGGAACCAACTTGAATTTTCCATCTCCTTCCACCTACAATGCAAACCAGTCAATCTCATGATCAACATCCTTAACATACTTCTTAAGCAAATATGCATGGAAAAAATCATTCACTTTCATTGTCGGAGGGAGTGCAAGTTGATAAGCTATTGGCCCAAGGGGTATTGAATGGTCCACAAAATCCTGGTGCCATCTTAGCACATGATCTAATCCACAAGGAGCTCTTCTTCGATTTAATGTGCAAGTACACCTATTCCCCAACCAAGAAATCCTTCAACAACCTCTTCCTATCTGAATAACTCCTCTTCCTACCCTATGTTGCCTTTACATTCTTCTTGATAAGTTTCATTTCTCATTCCATGTCTGCTGACATCTCTAGTACAATCAACACCCTGCTAACAAGATCACTCCAACTGATAAGAGTGTTACAACTCTGCCCATACAATGCCTCAAAAGCACTCATCCTTAATGACAGCTAATAATTGTTGTTGTACTCAAACTCTATGAAAGCGAGATACTCTGTCCACTTCCTCTACTGATGAATCACATACATCCTTAACATGTCCTCTAATATCCTATTACTACTCTATTTCTATCCATTTGTCTATGGATGATAAGTTGTTTTTATGAAAACTTTGTGCCCAAACCTACAAATAACTCCTTCCAAAACATGGAAGTGAACTTTTCATCCCTATATGACACAATATTGTATGGAACACCATGTAGCCTAACCACCTCTCTATTGAATAAATATGCCACATCACTAGATGATAACATAGGCTTCACTTGAATGAAGTGTGCAACCTTTGTTAAACAGTCCACAATCTCCATAATGGAATCATGTTGTTTCAATGTCCTTGGCAACCCTATGATGAAATCCATGGAAATAACCACCCATTTCCATTCTGTAATAGCACTTGGCTATAGAATTCCACTTGGATGTTTACATTCTTCTTTCACTCACTGATAGTGAAAACACCTTGTTATAGACTCTGATACACCCCTCTTCAAATTAAGCCAATAATAATATCTCTTCACTACTGTAAGTGTCTTTTGATAACATGGTGACCTGAATAAGATTTCACATGAAAATCCCTCAAGATTAGCTTCTCGAGATCATTGTTATCCAGTACATATATCTTGTCTCTAAACCTAGCTAAGCATTCATTGTAAGACAATAATCGATACCATGTGCACGTGTGCCTATACCTACACCTGTACCTATACTAGAATCCTACGACAACCTGTGCATAATAAACATATACCTAACATCCTGTTGACCTTCCTGCAAGATCTTATCTTGTAAGTCCATATGATAGGAGCATTTTCCATCCCATTCTCTTTACCTTTGATGTACCTGATATCAAAATAAAACTCATTTATAGTGTCTAATGGTCTAGTTTGCCTGGTCAGATTCAGGTGGTCAAACAAATACCTCAACCCAATATGATCACTCATCACTACAAACGTCCTACCAAGAAGATAATGTTGACACACCTTCAATGCATGTATGATGTGTCCGGTTGTTTTTCTTGTGCTCATTTAGTTTCCAAGACTTATGGCATACTACATTCCCATCCTACATAAGGACTCCACCAAGCTCTCTTGTCAGCATCTGTGAATACCAAAAACTCTTTGTCTGGATTTATAATCTGTAGCACTAGTGCATGTGTCAACAACTACTTAAGTTGCTCAAAGCTAGCCTCACATTCCTCATCCCATTCTAACCTCTCACATTTAATTTCCAATGATGGGATAGGATAATAAATATATGAGAAGTTCCTGATGAACCACTTATAATAGTAGGACAAACCCATGAAATGTCTCAGCACATCTACATTCTTAGGTAATACCCACTCCATGGTGGCCTTTATCTTCTTTGTATCTACTGCAATTCCCTCCTTGGAGACAACATGCCCCAAGTAGTGTACCTTAGTCTAAAATAAACTACATTGGTTGAGCTTAGAATTCAATTGATGCTCACTCACCAACCTCAACACTGTTGCTAAATGCTCAACATGTTCTTCCTCATTTTTGGAATATACCAATATATCATCAATGAACACTATAAAACGCTTATCCAAATATGAGTGCAACACACTATTCATCAAGCACATGAATGTATCTCGACAATTAGTTTAGTTGTATGGAACAACAACCAACTCATAATGCCCAAACATGATCTAGAACAGATTCTTGTAAATGTCCTCCTCTTTGATGTGTACCTGATGGTATATAGATCTCCAGTCCATCTTCTAGAACACAGCTTCTCCCTTGAGCTGATCAAACAAGTCACCAATACTCACCTCGGAAAAGGGTACATGTTCTTGATGGTCACTTTGTTCAACTACCTGTAGTCAACGCATAATGTGAGAGTACCATCTTTTTTCTTCACAAACAAGACTAGTTCACCCCAAGGTGATACACTTCACCTAATGTATCCCTTGTCCAACATTTTCTTCAACTATAGGTTTAAATCAAGTAGCTAAGGTGTGTTCATCATGTAAGGTTCTTTTGATGCTGGAGATACCCTTGAAACTAACTCAATAGAAAGGTCTACTCTCCCTGTGATGTGCGAACTTTGAAATGTCTTCGGGATATATATCCTCAAATTTCTTTGAAATGAGAGACGTGTTCAAAATTCATTCTTCAAGAAAATCCTTACTCAAAGGACACTTATCCACCAAGTCAGGACTCACATAGTTATAATTAGATATAGGCTCAATAAAAGTATAAATGACTATTGAGATTTTCTGTTTGAAGAGAAATAGGCAGAAATCTCTGTAGGTGACAACAATAGGAAATCTGTTGCTGGATTATCTCCAGGTTGTTGGGAGCAAATTAATGCATCCTAAATTTGATGTGAGAGTAGTTAGATTCTCTCTACTATAAAATAGGTTGTCATACGGATAGCTGAGAGAGAGTGTGAGAGTTTCATTGATGTAATCTCCAAATTTTGATTAATATATTCCTGATGCCTATGTTTTGGTGGATGTAGCCCAGATTGGTTGGGTGAACCACGTTAAATACTGTGTTATGTGTTTGCTTCTGCTGTGTGTTTAATTTGTTTGCTGAGCACCTCATCCAACAAGTGGTATCAGAGCATGTTGGAGGCAAGATTGGACTTGCATACTGGAGGTGCAAGCTGAGGTCGTTTTTTGTTGCCTGTAGGTGCTGCGTGCGTGTGAATCAGTATGGACCTGCGTGAAGAAATTACCAGCGTCTGCTTGGTGGATTAAAAGATTGCTGCGTGGAATGGACGTGCTATAAAACAGCGTGGTGCGTAATCGAGCGGGGTGCGTGGTACCGTGGACCAGCTGTTGCTGCCTGTGGTTGTGTAATGTAACTTTGCACAGTCAACAAGTCAAAATACACTTTGGTTTTTTAAAGCAAAGGCATATCATTGCTTAGGGCAGGAGTACGAATCTGGCACTGCAAGCATATCGAATATCCATAATTCTTTGAAAGGGGCGCATTGCAATTTTTTTTAATTGCTTTCATATGAATATTGGGTTGATTGCTGGCCGGTAGTTGTAAAAACAAAGGAAGAGGCAGAATTTTTTTTTTAAAGGCATAGGCAGTTTTTTTTCTGAGTAAAAACAAAGGCAGTGGCAATTTTTTTTTTGCTGGTTGGATATTGGAGATTACTGTGTTTTTTGCTGATACAAGATGGCCAAAACACAAAGTGCCCGTTTTGAAATTGATAAATTTAATGGTAAGAATAATTTTGAGATCTGGAAGGTGAAGATGCACGATCTGCTGGTTCAACAAGGTGTGGCGAAAGCACTGTTGGGGAAAAACAAAAGACCTGCTTCCATGACGGAGGATGAATGGGATGAGATGGATGCTAGAGCTTTGAGCGGAATTCGGTTATGTCTGGCGGACGATGTTTTGTTTAACATTGTGTCAGAGAAAACCGCTGCAGGCCTGTGGTCGAAGCTT
>APFE030042532.1:71618-142568 GCA_000404065.3 Pinus taeda | reverse complement strand
ATAGGTTGTCATACGGATAGCTGAGAGAGAGTGTGAGAGTTTCATTGATGTAATCTCCAAATTTTGATTAATATATTCCTGATGCCTATGTTTTGGTGGATGTAGCCCAGATTGGTTGGGTGAACCACGTTAAATACTGTGTTATGTGTTTGCTTCTGCTGTGTGTTTAATTTGTTTGCTGAGCACCTCATCCAACAATGACCTGATTCATGTTGTCCATTGTTTCATAGATACATGGAACATTCTGACCAACATCCCCAACATTCTACGCCTCCTATGCACTATATATATGAGGCCTACCATCCCAATCTTGTGGACAAACTCTCTTAAGTTTCTCATTACCACATGTCCAACACTCCAATAGACCAATGCCCTCATCTCTATGTTGTTGTTGCTGATGTGACACATGAACTTGTCTTGTTGAATTAAATCTCTTTCATGGTGCCACATTCTATTTCTCATCTGCATGAAAATACCTTTTCCTCTTAGGCTTCCATTTACCTTTACCTTTATCCTTTCCTTGCATCCATGCTGAAATTCATTCTTACACTTTGATATTTCATAGAAATGCTTCAATTTTTCAATAACTTCCTCAATTGACTGAGGCTCATCATACTCAATCCGATCTCTAAAATATAATAGCAAACCAATGAGAATTCTCTGAAATTTTGCCTTCTTATCAGTAAGATATGATGCATAGCTCAATAGCTCCAAAAAGTTGGTTGTGTACTCTTCGTTCATCATTGATCCCATCTTTATCTCATAGAATTCTTTAGCCTTATTGTCGTAGTACCTTTCTAAGACGCTCTTCTTCCTGAAAATCCTCTTGAACTCCCACCAACTCAAATCATATGTCCTGATGTCCCTAACCCGCTTCACATCTTCCCACCAAATGTATGTTTTACCTTTCAAGTTCAAGATAACTACTTTGGCCTTCATGTTATGTGTGTACTCGTTCAACTCAAATAATTTGTTCATTCCAAGAATCAAAGCCTCTATATCTTCCAACTTTTTCGCAACTCCATCAAAAGTAGGGGGCTTCACTTTCTTAAAGTCACCAGGAAAGTATCCCTTATCATTCTTCCTGTAAGGATGATAATGATGATGATCATGATGTCTATCAGATCCAGAACTGTAATAATACATGTACTCATTTCCCTTCCTATCTGGAGTGTCCATCAACTTTCCATCTCTCACTATATCATATGTATCTCACATGTGTCTACTAGGGGACCTACTGCCATATCTCCCATTAATTCCATCCCCATGTCCATGGCTGATTCGAAGTGACCCTTGTCGCTGCAAGTCTCACAAACTCTAAAGAAATACATCATTAACCTCTGATTGTTTCTCTTGTGCCTGTACTATTTGGTCATTATCTTCCTTACGAGTCCTTATCACTTCATTCAAGCTTCTCCATGTAACTACCAAATTGGAAGAATTCTGAACACCATACTACTCTTCAGATTCATAGGGAGAGTCTTTGTAGTCAACCATCTTTCTATCCATTTCATCTCTTTCTTGCAATGCATAATGTGTCAAATAAACCAAATAACAATACATCAATTTACCTTATTATAGCTCGATGGGGATACCTTGTCTACAAGACCGCCAAATTAGCATGATACATGTATAACATACACATAATAGCATATATACATATAAAAATTAAGTGCATTAAGCCATAAACATCATTCTAGATAGTGTCCAGTAATCAATGCAAGGCCATATCAATAATGCATGTTATGACCTCATGCATGACAACAACCATTAATCTAGTATACACATTGCCACATGCAACCATCAACATGCATAAGCGTTGTCTAATCAACTACACATATGCGTAAACACATGTACTCAAACATAAGTGATGAATTCTAGCAATCAACCTACAAGACTAATACATGTAATCAAAATATTCAAGAATGTAGCCTAACATACAAGGGTGTAAGTAGGAAACATAAAATAAACATGTAAGCAGGATATAATCCATATCTAACCAGTCATATACTCATGACAAATACATTTCACAAAATTAATATCAAATTCTCCATGGTAACATTACTACAACCATAATCAGTCAGTAAGAAAATGCTACAAGAATGTGGAATGCAAGTGTAAGAGACAAACATGAAACTAACATCCATGCATGACGAACACACACCACCCATCTACTCGGAGGCATGAAGCCTACTCTAATACCACTCTCTAACACCCTCCTCCCACATCCACCCAGGAAACCATGCGAAGTGGCCAAAGATGAGAGGATACTATGATAAGATTCAACCTCCTATGTGAATTTAAGGCAGTGGAATTGAAGGAAAAATCACACATAGTTATCCAACATGATCAACAAAACCCTTATGAGACAAGTCAACCACTTAGATAGCTAGTCCCTGGGTCCCACTAGATCTCTTAGGCCATAGTCGCTCTCATGCTATGTGCAAGGGAGAGACCAACAACCTAAAGTCGCTCTCACAAGCTTGCTTGCTAGTGACCAAAGACCAAAATTCCCAGTTTTGTGCTAGCGACCCTAAGATTTAAGCCATATCTTCAAGCCCAAAGCCAAGGCCACTGCCCAGAATGGAGTGATAGCTTGAATCATTAAAAATATAGGGAAACAATGATGCAAAAACAATAATCTGAACAAGACCATAACTAGACCCCTACTAGCCATGCCAGGCATTTCGTCAAACATATCATAAACATGTAACCTACATGTGTAAACAATCGAAAAAAGTGTAGGGATCTCATACTTACCTAAGAATCAATATGAACCATTGTTCCTTCATGTCATTCATTTACAAGCAAAAACATGTTGAGATACATACATAGTTGTTGTCATAAAATATACTTATAACTAGCATAATAGGAACAAAATTACCATAAACATATCAACCATCAAAATCCACATATACATAAAGATAATTGCACATGGAAATCAAGGAAATGAATTTTTCCTTAATGAATGTAATACACCAACTGGAGATGGCACTGCCATGTTCCACATGACCATAAATTAGCTAAGAGAGGTCTCTCTTATGCCAATCACCCCCATGCCATATTCCAAGAATGAATGTGGGACTCAAACCAAAATAACCAACCAAGTCATATAGAGGCTAAACCACCTCACCCTTAATAATGGAAGGTAGACTTTATCGTAATCCATCCCCAATCACTAGGCCAACACAATGAACACATCATACTAGGCTTTATCGTGATCTCCACCCAATCACTATGCCAAACAACCATGGATGCCACCAAATTTTTTTACTTACATTGTGAGGAATTTTCCTGTCTCCTAGTTTCTAAGGCTTTACAAGAATCCAAACCTAAATCACCAAGCCCTAAACCAAGACCCACTCTCTAGGTTTTACCACATATCTGAAACCTTCAATTACTAGGCCTAATGGAGAGAAGACTAATATATCCTACAATTCACTCTTAATTATTCCTAGGCCCACAAGGCAACAAAATCCTAGCTTTACCTCACCCTAGAGTTTGGCTCAGGGGTCACTAGGTGAGTGGCTTTACCATGGTGAGTCGGCTTCAAATCGATTAGACAATCCAGTTCACACAAAACATGAGAAACCCATCACACCATGGCTGTCTGAAAATGGAAACGTTGGGATGAAAATATTGCTACACCTAGAAAGGCCCATGCCATGATAGAAAAGAACCACGTGAAATGACTTGCATGCCAAATCTAGCAAGAAAAATACACATGCAAGTTGACACCTGCAATGAAGCATGATGTAGCTGCTTGATCCTATCTTTCCCTGCTTGATCTTTTCTTCCTCTTGCCTTCATTGCCTTTCTTGTTCCAATGGCAAAATTTCTCCAAGCAACTCTAAGCTTCCAAGAGTATGAGAGAGAGAGAGAATAATCAAAGAGCTTCAAAACTAAAATGTCAAAAGGTTACCAACTAATACTTTAAAGCCATTTTTTATATACATCAGGTTATATTTCCTTGTATGCCTTGTATCTTTCATGTTGATATTAAGATCGTTAATGTTAGAAATATCATATAATTTATCGGTTTGCAATGTAATTGAAAAAATATTCATTTATCAGTGATCATTATGACTATTATCTAGTTTTGTACTCACTGAGTCAGGATGAAAGTTATTTCTTTGTTTTGAAGTGTTTTTATGGCAATATATTCTTATTATCATATATTATTTTAAACCAAAACCCAAGAAATTCACCCACAATAGTATCATGAGAAAACTGATTGAGAAAAGGCTTCACTAGGAAATTTATAACAAACTAGAGAAACAAAGTACTTAAATTGGGAGATTCCCAATAGGGACTCTTACATCCCTGTGAATCGTTTGATCATAATGATAATTGTCCTAATTATCCAAATAATGAATTTAGTTATTCTAAGGCATTAAATTGTGAGGGTGATAATGGCTTCTCATCCCAACCTAGCTATGAATTTTGTATGATCAGAATGTTTCTGAAGGTGATCTTCTTATTCATGATGTCTCACTTGAACAAGTCCACTAGAGCTTTAAATATCTTCATGGCTATCTTGTTGTTTAACAAGTGAGTTATCATTTCATTATTCACACATCCATGATGACCCCTTGAGCTTGTATGTCCTTTTTGATGGGATTCCAACGGCATTGCGTCAGTCTGTTGTTGATTCTCCTAATCAACAATCTCCTAAATTCCATTCCCTTTCAGTAACAAGTTAACCATTGCATTTCAGGGCAGGAAGTTAGATCCTTCATTCAATGTATTGTAAAATATAGCATCTCTTTATCTGATTAAAATATATATCATGTGCTAAGTCCTTCTAGCAACAATAACAAAAGTTATGTTGTGTTTTAAGTCCTTCAACACCCATGAAAAATGATTCATCTTTGCCAAACCCCAGATTCGTACAACCTCCCTCTGAAAGATGATTTCCACAAATTACTTATGACTGATCTGGCAAATAGATATTCTATATAACCTATTGGCTCCTGTACACTATGACTGTTGCATGAAACGTGTGCCTCCCCTTCACTTTGTTGTGTGACTCACCTATCACCTGTGCCCTCATACAGCCTTGGGTGTTGCACCATGTGCCCCTATAATCCTGTTTTTGGTGCAAAATGATGTCGCACTGCTGCTAGTGAATGGAACCACTGGTAAAAATTACTAAGCCAATTCCTCCAAATTTTTCACTCTAGAAAAATCGAGACGGATGAGAAATAATATATTGATCCAATTCAGATCACAACATGGCCCTCTGTAAGAAGATTCCAATGGTGTAAAATCATAAAATAAAGTTTGGTGTTGAAAAAACTATGGAAATGAAGACACTATGGTTAAGTACATAGCTTATATAAAACAATAGACTGAACACATGGTAAAGAAACCAAATTTAAAGGTTGGCTGACTCATGAATTTATGCAAGCAAGATTTATGAACTACGGTAAACTTGTAGAGTGATGCTAGTGCTTCTTTTCAGTCAGAATCTTGTTGTTTGACCATAACATTATTTTGTTATTTTCCTTTCCAGAAAAAGTAGATACACTGTTAATCAAAGTATGGAACCTCAAACCATATTTGGTTTGGAAGGATGGCCAGTGGGTTGAATGGAGAAATTCAAAGATAGAAAAGGTAGCAGATGAGGTAGGGGTTTCCAATTGGCTATTTTTTCCTATTCTTTCTTTTTTTGTCTTGTAGTAATTCACTCTTCCTTTTCTATTTTGGATGAAAGTTAACTTTAATTGGTTTCATTTATCTTGGATGATGTCCCTTTGGTGAAGCGACAAAAGGTTGACAGAGAAGACACATTCAGGATGGAGAAAAGCAACAACGATTTGCACAAAGTTCCAAATGTAGAGGAAGGTAACAGAGATCAAGAGGTGAGTGTAGTTATGTCCTCTGCAAATGGCCTCAAATATTTATAGTTAAGATCTCTAGAGAAGGTAGAAGTAAAATTAATAGCAAATCACGCCATGCACAACAGACTGAAGGCTCTAGGTTTCATGGGATTCCTAAGTACACATTATTCTGTAGATAAGATGGTAAAGAACTCTCCTAAAGGTATGCCTACAAATAAAATGGCTAAATACAAGACAATGCTAGCTCATAGAGAGAGTGGATTGGAGACAAAAAAATTTAAATGTATGGAGGAAAACAAATCCACAATCCCAAAGCCTAGAGATCTAAGATATGGAAACCAAGGTAAAAATAAGGCACAACCTTAAAAACATAATCCTTATGTCCTTAACAAGACAAATATAAGGAATACTACTTGTAGTCATGAACTTTTCATGGGTCACAACCTTGCCATGAACATTGATCGCAGAAGGGCAGGCATAAAAGTTGGAGGAAGTGATGCTTCATCTTTATTTGATTTTGTAGAGGTGTCTCATAAGCCCTCACCTTTCACCCAAGGGAAACATTTTTCTGCAGTAAATGCAGACCAGGGATCAAAAAAAAAATCATCCATATTAAAGAGCTCAAGTCAAAATTCAGAAAACAACATTTTTTGACAGGAGAAGACATCAAAAGAGAGAGGTCCCCTGAAGATAACTCTAGACCACATACAAACATGCAGATCTAATCATAGATTTTAGCCTTCTTCCAAGATATGCAATATCTGTTCTCTGCTCGATGAGTTTACTTCTGAAAGATATTTCTCTTAATCTTGGGACAACAAGTGGGTTTGTATGTTTTGGCTGGATATAACTTGAGCTTCTAGGCATTAATTATTGGAGAGTACCCTATTATAGAGGAAGTTCTAATTTGAAGGAATTCTCACCAATCTACTGTAGAATCTAATACTTGCAATAAAGGAGTGGATAGAGGGGCTTCACCATTTTTACCAATATCTTACCATGTTCATTGATAAAGGGACTTTTAAAATTGTAAATAATAAAGTGAATGCATTATAAGTACTATGGGGAGTTGTAGGGTAGAAAATGGTTTATAGGTATTGAGGGGAATTTAAAGGATATCTAGTAAAAATAAAGGCTTTCTTTATTTGAAATGTATTCGGAGGTGGGTTTGAAAAAGGCATTTTTGGAGGTATTTTTCAATACCTAGTGAAATTAAAGGTATTCTTTAATATTCCATAATCCAAGTGCTATGTCATAATTCATTAGGTGAAGGCCCCATGGGAATGGATGAAGCTTATGATGTTTAATGCATTGAAAGTGTTGTTTCTAAGGATATAGTCATACTTTATCACTGACCTATAAGGATCTAGAGCTATGATAGTGGTCACAAAACATATGGATGTGTGCTAGGTTACACTAAAGAGCATAATTGCAAATGATATGTTTCACAAATGCAACAAGAAACTTATAGGCATTGATCTATAATTCCTTCCTTGTTAACCACAGAGATGACAAATGGCATCTATACATTGAAAGTTAATGTGGATCCATGCTAGCACCATATAAATACTATTATATCCTCCAATTTCTTCCTCTCTTGAAATCCATGTTATTTCCTCCTTATTTGAAGATGCAAGTGTCCCTACTTGTGAAATGGGTAGCAAAATCATATTCTAGAAACCATTTATGTTTGGTTGGGAGTTTACACATATTTCGCATGATTTAAATAGTTATAATGTCATGTTGAGTATATTTTTGTCACACCTTTAAGAAGGTATCATTATCGAATGAGAGCTAGAAATCTGAAATGTTATCAATTGAATTAGATCCAGGATTATATTTGTCTAGATGGGAAAGTTGATATAGTTTGAGCTTGTAGGAATTAATTATTGGAGAATAAGCTATTGCAGAGGACGCTTTGGGTTGAATGAAATTTCATGAACCTACTGTAGAATCTGTGAGCTAAATTTTTATTTTTAATATATTTTTTCCTTATACTATTTCTTATGATGAATGGAATATGGTATGTAGGAAGCTTTTAACCATATAGAAGATATTCATGGCCTTGTGTACAGTCAAGAAGATTCTTAAACCTCAAATGATGAAAATTTGTTATTCAAAGTTCACAAAGATATTTTGGATATTAGAAAGTCATTTGTATCATGCTTATGCATGGTACAAGCTCTATAGACTCTAGAAAAGATACAATAAATACTTAAAATATAAGGATTTGCAACTTATGGCATCATCTAAACTATTCATAGCCATTTCTATTATGCGCTATGATCACAATCATGGGGCTCACCATTTTGAGCTGGAGAATGACAAGGAAAGAAGTTCAAGAATGGTCAATCTTTTAAGTTTTGGGATTCAGTTTGGATTCTAAAATGGATACTAGAGAAGTGGTAAGCTATTTCAATGAAAAGTCTTAAGTTCATGTGTCACTGTTTGATATGTTTCCATTTGTATAGTATTTTCTAGTATAAGTATTATATTTTATGCTTAGTTCAATGAGTTTTCTTCGAATATGTCTAATAATAATATGTTATTTTGGCAGTTGTCACACTCAACACTTCTATATGAAGTGGTAAGTAATAGTTATGGAGCTCATTAAATAAATTATTTTTGAAATTAAGTGTTTCCATGATGTTGCTGAGAAGTCAGAGCACACATATACTCTCCTAAGCACTCTTTATTCTTGTGCCAGGTTTTTGTTTTAGTAAGCTACATGGTTTCAATTATAACTAGATAGAATGTGGCACAATATTGGACAAAATTTACTATATATACTTATATTTATAACTGATACTAAATTTTCGTACCATATAATAATAATGCGCTTCATTTTTTAATAATTTAAAAGTGTCTTCACTTCAAACTATTTGGTTTTACGTATCTCCATTGTTATTTAAAAAGGATGGTTTATGTTAACTCTTACGTTCAAATATATGTTAACGTTTGAGGATATGTGAATATAAGTTAATTGTATCAACTTTAAATGCTCTTTAGGATCATGGAAAGAAAGTGGAAACATCTACTTACGTGGGTAACTTGTGTCTTTATTATGATTTAGGTTTCCAAAGTTGTCATGACATGTGCTCTGCGAGAAGAGAAAAATTTGTATCATCTATTGGAAGATGATTTCCACCCTTTAGGTATTGCTGATAGAGTTCAATCACTGCTAGGTAAGCTCTCTAAGCTTAGTGACAAAGTGTAATTGGAGAAACGCATTCCTTCTTTAGAAAGGTTAACTACTTTGAGAGTGTTACAACAGGTGATGGGATTGAATCCGTACTTTCGTTTGATGCTTTCTATTATTATATGGTGTGACTACTCGTGATTTGTAATTGTGACCTACTTTTAGAGTTAGAAAACTTACAAAATATGATGGGGAATTTAATTATTACTTTGTTCAATTCATTTGTCTCTACTATTTTATGCCATATGGTGTGGTAATCTTGGATTTGGTACATTTCTTACACTTTGGTGTTAAAGTGTACACATTCTCTTGTGTCTTCTAAAATTAGAATGCTTGAGGTTTCCTAAAGTTAAACGTTGCATGTTTGCATGTATTGCAAATGTATCAAACAATGAAATTCACAGTCCTATCAAGGATGATACCATTTTCTGATTTTTCTGTTATAAAGAGGATTAATGTGGATGATATGAAGTACAATTTTGTATGGTTGAAGATAAACCATTTAAAAGGAATTGTATGGTTTTGGTAGTCAGGTGAAGTAATCCAACTATCTAATTTTCAATATTTTGTATAAAAGTACAATTTCTTCTAGTTTTGAGGTTCTAACTTTTATGCATGGAGTATATTTTAGAGTGAGCATAATTTAAGCTTGCTAGTGAATTTGCGTATGCAAGACCTTGAATCAGAACCATCCATATATCATAATCTTATTGAATTTTCTTAACATTCCATATATCAATGCTATGAATTACAGTAGGAGGGGGCCAATACCTTAAGTATTGTTATTGACTTACAGGCCAAAGGTACCTCCTTAAATCATAATGTAGGTATGGTTATTATCCACTCTTAGGGAAATATTTACATGACATAAATTACTCTAATGATATGAGAACTAAAACAACAGAGTCAAATTTCCTTATGGGAAATAGAATAGTCTAGCAGACACCAAAAAGAAGTCTTTACGAAATGGTGCATCAGTTGAGCTTTATGCTGCTAGTAAGTTGGAAGAGGGTGTGAAATTTCAACGTAAAAGCAAAGAAACATTTAGATCCCATTCCCAAAAATTTGCATTGGGAATTGAATCTTTTCAATGAACACTTCTTCTTATCAAAGCTCATAAGGAGGGGTGTTACAACATCAACTCTGTTGAAATATGAAATTTTGTTTTTGTCTGAAATTCGTCGTGTAGATGCAATTTTTTTTTAATCAATAGCTGTAAATGTAATTTTAAGGATGTCTACAACTCTTCACATAATTATTTAAAGTGTGCTAGCTCAATGGAAGAGCATCTACTTTACAAGCAGGAGGTTGGTGGTTCGATTCCATTGTGTGCTAACATGAATTAATCAATGATTTTGTAGTTTATTTTTAGTTAAATGTTTTTTATATCGATTTAGTTCAATGGTGAGATATTTCTGGATTCATTGTTTTATATTGTCTCTAAAGAGACAAAAGTGATCTTCAAATAAAAAAATTATCATCTCTAGAGAGACAATAGCTAGTATCAAAGACATATTGTCTTTAATCCAAGTGTTTTCTCTAGAGAGACAAAAATGAAATTGTTTCCTAAGAGACAATGGTCGTGTTATATATTGTCTTTATAGAAACAATATTTTTTAAGACAATAATCTTTAAGACGATATTTTTTAGACAATAATCTTTAAGACGATATTTTTTGGACAATAATCTTTAAGATAATATTTTTTAATAAAATAATCTTTAAGACAATAATTTTTGAGACACCCGCTTAAAGACAATATTTAAGACAATACAAAAGTTTTTTTTTTGTCCTAAGTGAAGAAAATTTACCCAGAAATTGTCTCAAATATTGTATCAAATATTTATCGAAATATTGTGTCAGAACTTGCCTCAAATATTTTCTCCAAATTAATTTTTTGGACTTCTGTTGGGTAGACCCACACACATTAACTACTTTGGATGGCTTTGTTGCAACGACTTATGATTCTCCGAAATTGACATGTGACACATTTGAATTAGAAAAACAGGTCACGAATGACTTATAAAGCTTGACAACTTCTCTTCTTGGCTTAATCCATGACACCTACTCAATATGGTGAGTGGATTTGCAGACCATTGTTGAATCACATAAGCAACAACTCACTCTCAACTCTGATACTAATTTGTGGGAAAGATAAAGAGGAAGAAACACAATTTTTCCCACAAATTGATCAACCAAACTTGATGATTGCAATGAACCGAAGAAAGGTATTTAAAATTTTTCGTTATTGACATGCACACACACTCTAAATTTGACTTTTTCCAAAATATGGATTATCCCGAACTCACTCTACTTGACTCAGTTAACTAAATCTCCAAAGTTAACTAACTCTGGCATGTTGGAGTAATTAAAGTTTCCAACCTTGACTAAGTTTTTGGTACTTGGATATTAAAAAAAAGTTAATAACATTTAAAATTTAGTTTATTATTTTAAAATTTAATATTTTTGGAAATTTACTTTTTGATGGGAAATTTTATTTACAACTCTATTATATTAAAGTTATGGTTGAAAAAATAATATGGATAAATGAATAAGATTACCGGTGTAAATATTTATTTTGAAAAATTTAAAACATTAATTATTTTTGGCATGCTAACCCTCTTAAAAATATGTTAAAGGATAGTATGTGATATTAACTGCTAACTGTCATGAAAAAGGTTGGAAATTAGTTATGATCGAAAGAGGGTAAGGACAAAAAAAAAAATATTCATTTTCCATATTATTAAAAGATGAAGAAGGATATTTTGCAGAGACAAACCACTAACGAGAGAAAAATTTCATAAAGTGGAACTTGTAAAAAAATTAAGAGAGAACTGTATGAGATAAAGATAGTTTCTTTGAGAAGAAAACCAGTGGGAAAGAAATACTAGTTTTGAACCCACAAAATTAACACGATACTAGTAAAGCTTCATGAGGAAATTTTTACAAGAATTTCTGCACATTTTCCCTTATAGTAGTTCTTGAGTTTAGTGGAACTGAAAGAGAGTTGGCTCATGTTGTGAAGGAATGTGGAAGCCTTTCACTTATTTCTTGGAGGAAGTTCCTTAATAGGCACATGAATGATTGAATTTGTGTGAATATTTGAAATCTGAATGATGAGCCCCAGCATTCCAATACAAATGTTGCAACTCCAAAGGCTATCAACTTAAATTATCAATTGAGGGTTTGTACAAACTATAGAGGGGCTGACACCATATATGAAACATACACATTCATCTTCTTATTATGACTCCATTTGATGCGAGTGAAAGAAGAAAATGAAATAACTTTAAATAAGAAAATATCTAGCTAACCAACCAATCCTAAGTTGTAAAAGCTAAATAACAATAAGAAAATATATTTTACTTTTATTGAGAGTTGAATGATAGAAAAAAAAAAAAATATATAATATATATATATATAATATCTATTCTATTTGAAAAAATTTAAAGCACAATGAAAACTAAGGAAATATATACTATTGTGGAGGAAATGAGAGTCTTGATTACTCTTGCATGAAGGAAATGACACTTTGCTTTAAGTAAATTGTGGAAAGGAAATGTAGGCTAATTGGTGAAATCACCATTGAAGAAGTAAAAAATGTAAGAGACAAATGATAACCTAAAGAAGCCTCAACTTAAACAAGTTTGTTTTTGAGCATTCATAGGATATAAATCTACTTTTTCCATGAATTTGGAGTGAATCTAGATAAGGAAGATCTTCAAAATAAATTGTTGCTACAAGATTGCAATAGGAATGTTGTTTCTAGAGTTGACTTTCCTAATGCCCAAAAATGTCAAGTGAAAATGAAATGTGGTAAAAAAAAAAGATTAAGTAGGATTTCCTAGGACTCCAATAAAAATAAAATCACTCGAAAATACCCTTGTTAACATGTACTTAAAATTAGCACAAAATTATTACTTAAAAAACTAGAAATTGTAGAATCATTGAGCTAGTTAACCTACCAATGCCTAACCATATAAAGTGAAAATGGTATGAGTTAATGCATTTTATTAAAAATAATTTTATTAGGAATCAATCCAATTGGAATCAACTCAAAATATCATCATCAACACATGTTGAAAGTCAATAGGAAATTACCACTAAAAACCAGAAATTTCAAAGCAATTAACTAGTAAACTAATCTAAGTACTCAAATGCCTAAGCTAATCAAGTAAAAAATGGTGTGGGGTAGATTTTGTTATTAAGTTAGATTTTTTTATGCTTCAATACAAGTGTAATAAAATCCAAATTAGCTCATTAACACATGCTAAAATTTATCCGAAATTTAGTACTATTTTGCTACAAGGTACTTCCAGAAATTTTAGGAGTGTGAACTAGTAAACCAATCCAAGTAGCTCAATGATGACTATAAATATGAACTTAAATTTTTGTTTTAAGTAATAATCATAATTGTAGATGTATAAATGAATTGTAAAACCATTTATTTCAATAATTTAATCAATCTATCATACATCAAATGAAGCATGAGCATTAAGTGCAGGAATAGGAATTGTGAATGAACAAAACATTCAAAGAAGATAAAGAAATTGTACATCAGGGATCTAACACTCCTAGGATGGACAAGGCCAAGGATACATAGAGTGCTATGAAGGAATATAAGCCTTAGAAGCTAAAAATGACACCAAACTTTATTATTTCAATCAATCCAAATACATCCACACAAGAAATGAAAGTAGAGTTGCTAAATAACAAGTTTTATTCACAAGAAGACTAAGAAGAACATGCTCCTATAAAAGAAAAAATTGAATTGGTACTTATACAAATTGATGGGTAAGAATCATCATTGAAAGGAGACATGTTTCCCCTCTAAAACCCCTGAAAATGTTTATTTCGTTCCCAATAGTAAGAGTCTATATAAAATGATAGGGAGTACATTCTTAGATTTTCTCAATCATTAGAGCTTCAAAATATGTGAATTATTTTATAATA
The DNA here is from genome assembly GCA_000404065.3 of Pinus taeda. Taxonomy (NCBI): domain Eukaryota; kingdom Viridiplantae; phylum Streptophyta; class Pinopsida; order Pinales; family Pinaceae; genus Pinus; species Pinus taeda. The sequence goes on along the minus strand of APFE030042532.1, from coordinate 128,575 downwards.
TTTCATTCATTTATTCATCCATCTTGTGAGACCTTGTAGCAAGTAACAATCCTCTAACTTTTCTCATTCATAATTTACTTAATAATCTCTCAACATTCTACAAAAATAAAAAATATTGGGCACACAATATGAAATTATCTTTAAACTTTCATAATAAATAAATTATAGCTCAAAAATATGTTATCAAATGCAAAGCAAGAGGTTAAATGTGATGAAGGATGGTCAGATGGGGCATAATTTATATATACTTTCGAGCCCCATCATAACCAACCTACTAAAAGTGTTGTTCATCATCTGAGCAACTTAGTCACCTAAACCTTATTCATGGTTGTGGTTTTTAGCAAATTAGTAATTTGTTTAGTAGCCTTTTCAAGTAGAGAAACATAATTTATCTCTTTGCAGGTGAACTTTGTTGGCTTGTAATGAAAAGTGGCATCATATCCATTGCATTCACACCTTCTCCCTTGACGTTGTCATTATATTCTCACCCATTCTTCTAAAATGTGTGTGCATAGAAAAATCACAGATTTTTTGAAGACCATTAGTCTATTTTTTTATGCTTGTGCGATATATGCTCCTAAAGAGTTATAGGCTTGGAAATATCTTCCACATCCTTTCAAAACCTCTTGCTACCTCATTCCACTATTTGGACACCTATGAAACCCTTAAAGTGTTGCCAAATAGAGTCGTGTAGCAATACATAGAATCTTGTAGTGGACCTATAGCATCTTCTAGCACCTTGCATAATCCGTCAAAACGAGACTAAAATTTTCCTCATGCTTAAAACTTACAACTTAAATTCTTATAACATCTTATAGGCCTTGGAAATAAGTTGGAAGAGATCGTAGACCCCTTAGAAAGCATATTTTGTTCAATGCAGTATGATTTCTATGATTAGGGTTACCTGGTTTTGTGGTGAATGACTAATTTCCTTTTGCTCACTTCTTCTTCTATTTTGTGGCGTAGATGACTTCCCAATGTGATTTTGATTTCTCCATTACACTATTTGTGTCACAACAAAGTTGATTAGGCTTTTCTTAGGCATTGTTATTTTGGATTTTACGATAGTTTGTGCCTCTCATTCTCCTTATTCCTCCCTGACTTTTGTTTTTAGCTAATCTCTCTCTTCTCCATATCCTAATAATTCTTCATTATCTTCTTATTATCCTTCTTCCTCTTCAATTTTGGATCTCTACGGTTAAATCCACCATGACGGTCTTCAATACATATTTCCAATGTTGTGAAGGAAATTCATTGTTTTTGTTACAAGTTTTAGAGATTTCTGTGTAATGAGGGTTTCTAAGCCAGAGGTAAAAATATTTTTTTCTTAGATTTCTTACAAGAAGGTTAATTTCATGCTCACCTAAAGATAATTTAAATTCCCATTCTGATCAATCTCAATTCAATGGAAACATTGACATTTCCTTTTTTCATTGATAAACTTTTATCAAAAGTTTCCCGGTGTAGTATTGGAAGAAAATGAAAGTTTTGTAGGCTTCTTGTTCACATATGGTGAGAAGAAATATTTACTTACCATTCCTTCGGATGTTTTCCTTTGAATCAAGACATTTTAAAACTCACTAAACTCTCTCGTAGTACCTGGAAATGATCTTGTAGCACATTGTCTTATGTTGTAGAGGTTTGTCGTGATCCTATAGCAGTCTGTTCTAATCCTGTAGCAACACTTTCCAGGTCTTGTATGCCCTCTACAATAGTGTATGAAATAAATGACTTGGGTAGGTTGTTCTCCAACCCCAATGGTGGACTGTAAAACCCTCCTCCCACATCCACCCAAGTAACCATGCTAACCAAGTAAACATGAGACGAGAGGCTAATATGATCAGATTTGACCTTGTATGTGACTTTAAGGAAGTGGAATCAATAGAAACATCACACACAGACATCCATCATCAACAATAGAACCCTCGAGGGACAAGTTAGCCATATGCAAAACAAGTTCCCGGGTACCACTGTTGTTATCAATCTCTTGGGTCATAATCACTCTAATGCTATGGGAAAGGGAGCAACCAGCAACCTAAAGTTACTCTCACAAGCTCACTTGCAAGTGACCAGAGACCCAAATTCCCAGTTATGTGCCAACAAACTTGGGATTTAAACCACTTTTTGAAGCCCAAAGCTTAGACAACTATCAAAAATGGAGTGATATCTTGAAATCATTAAAAATATAGGGAAACAATGATGCAAAAGAAATAATATGAACAAGACCATACCCAAACCGCTACTAGCCATTGCAAACATTTCATCAAACGTATAATCAACACGTAACATACATTTGTAAAAAATAGAAATAAGTGTAAAGATCTCATACTTATATGAGAATCTATATGAACCATTGTTCCATCATGTCATTTATTGCACTATCATCTATTAAGCCATAGATATAGTATCCATTCATTTACAGGTAAAAACATGTTGAGCTACATACATAGTTGTTGTCATAAAATATACATATATCTACCATAATAGGAACAAAATTGCCATAAACATATCAGCCATCAAAACCTATACACATAAATACATTTGCACATGGAAATCAAGGGAATGGATTTCTCCTTAATGAATGCAATACACCAACCGGACATGGCACTTCCACATTCCACCTGACCATAGATTAGCTAATAGAAGTCTCTCTTCAGCCAATCACCCTCGTGCAACATTCCAAGCACGAATGTGGAAGTCAAACAAAAAGAACCAACCAGGTCATAAAGAGGCTAAACCACCTCACCCTTAGAAACATAAGATAGAATTTACCATAGTCCATCACGGATCACTAGGACAACATAATGAACACATCATAACAAGCTTTACCATGATATCCACTTCATCACTAGGCAAAATAAGCATGGATATCCATCAAATTTCTCCACCTACACCATAAGGAATTTTATTGTCTCCTAGTCTCTCACGGTTTATCATAATCCAAACCCGGATCACTAGGACCTAAACCGAGACCCACTCTCTAAGATTTACTGCATATGCCAAACCTGGGATTACTAGACCCAAAAGAGAGAAAAATACCTCTTGGCGTTCCTATATATCCTACCATTCACCGAAAAGGATTCCTAGGCCCACTCGGTACCACAATCATGGATTTACCACAACCCACACCTTGGCTTAGGGGTTCACTAGGCCAGTGGCCTTACCATGATCCATAGTTTGGTTCAAGTAACACTTAGCCATGTTCTCTATCATTTGGAGATCCACCCCACTCAGCTGCCAATCTATCCAAGAATACAACTCAACCAAAAACATGAGAGCACCATCACACCATGGCTATCCAAAAATGGAAAGGCTAGGCCGCATTTTTTTTTACACCTGGAAAATCCCACGCCATGATAGAAAAGAACCCATGTAATTCCATGCATGCCAAATTTATTAAGGAAAATGCACATGCAAGTCGATGCCTCGAATGAAGCCTATTGTAGCTACTTGGTCCTACCTTTCCCTACTTGATCTTTTCATCCTCTTCCATTCTTTGCCTTTCATTCTCCAATGCCAAACTTGCTCAATGAAACTCTAAGTGTCCAAAAGTATGAGATAGAGAGAGAGACAGAGAGAGAGAATAATGAGTGAGCTCCAAAAATCAATTGAAAAAAGGTTACGATCTAATCCTATGAAGCCTTTTTATTAATGAGGGCTCTATTTTCTTCATTTTCCATTATTTTCCTTCGTTTTCCTCCTCACATGCAACTTGTGACCTTTCACCTCCATTTTCTCCTAACTTCCGTTATTTTAATAAATAATTGTGCAAAAAATGCCATTTTTCCTTTCCAAATCCTTACCCTTTGGCTTTTCCAATTTTCTTAGCCATAAACAATGAAATGAACACCCCCTAAAATGTCTTGCCCAACATTCATCTTGGAATAAGTGTCCCATCAACAATGGTTATTGTTTTTAACTTTTATTACATGGAATTTTCACTAGGGCTGTTACGTAACCCTCCCGCTTAGGGGACACCGTCGTGAGTGATAAATCACATATATACCTTCATAACCTGCTAAAAGAACAAAAACTTCTTATATAGTTTTATAACACAGCTCGTTGTAGTATTTACAGTGGATGATCTGCTCAAAAGCAAAACGTCATGACAACATGATAGCACACGGCATAGTGGATCTTTATAACACAAATCATTACAATATTTACAATGATCATCGAGCTAAGTACCAACCCACATGACATCATAACACCACGATAACATAACCACATGATAGCATATTAACATGACACCATAATCATAATAAAATGACACCCATACTGCATAGTGGAGTTTCATAACATAGTCGATGGTGGTATTTACATCCATACACAAATGTACATATAAGAACATCATCAAAAGATATACAAAAACATATACCAAGTCATATACCAAAGCATATATCAAAACATCATATCAAACCATATACCAAAACACCATATAAAAGAATATATCAAACCACCATAAATCATATAGAAAACCACCATAAAGCATATACCACACCAGGATATCGAAGCTTCTTTTCAACAATGAGCAAACAAGGATCGATACATAGCTTACATCTGATCTGTCATCTCCCATTTAGCTTCATCGGGCCCAAAGTGCTTCCATTTCACTTTAACTTTCTCGATTGCTTAGTTATGGAGCATGAGTACCTTTTTTTACAATATACACTGAGGATCCGACTCGAATTCTCCATCTAGTTCCACCTGTAATACAAACTAGTCAATCACATGATCAACATCCTTAGCATACTTCTTAAGCAAATACACATGGAAAAGATCATGCACTTTCACTCTTGGAGGGAGTGCAAGTTGGTAGGCTATTGGCCCCATCCTCTTAGTGATATTGAATAGTCTACAAAATCCTGGTGCCATCTTATCACATGATCTAATCCAAAAGGATATCGTTTGCAATTTAATGTGCAAGTACACCTGTTCCCCAACCTAGAACTCCTTCAACAACCTATTCCTATCTGCATAACTCTTCTTCCTACCCTGTGTTGCCTTTAGATTCTTATTTATCACTTGCATTTCTCATTCCATGTATGCTAACATCTCTGGCACAATCAACACCCTACTAACCAGATCTCTCCAATTGATAAGAGTGTTACAACTCTGCCCATACAATGCCTCAAAAGGACTCATCCTCAATGACTGGTGATAAATGTTTTTGTACACTAACTCTACCAAAGTGAGATAATATTACCACTTCATCTATTGATGAATCACATACATCCTCAACATGTCCTCTAATATCCTATTGACTGTCTCTGTCTATCCATCTCTTTATGGATGATAAGTTGTTCTGAAGGACAACTCTATACTCGAACATACAAATAACTCCTTCAAAAACATGAAAGTGGATTCTGCATCCTTATCTGACACAATAATCAATGGAACACCATGTACCCTAACCACATCTCTGTTGAATACCTATGCCAAATCACTAGCTGAGAATGTAGACTTCACCTGAATGAAGTGTGCAAGCTATGTTAGTCTTTCCATAATGACCATAATGGGAATCATGTTGTTTTAGTGTCTTTGGTAACCCTCTAATGAAATCCATGGAAATAACTACCCATTTCCATTCTATAATAGAAATCGGTTGTAGAAGTCCACCTTGATGTTTACACTCCTTCCACTTGCTGACAGTCAAAACACCTTGCTACAATCTCTGATACACCCCTCTTCAAATTAAGTCAATAATAATATACCTTCATTGTTGTCAGTGTCTTTTGATAACCTAGTGACCTGAATAAGATTTCGCATGGAAGTTCCTCAAGATCACCTTCATGAGACCATTGTTATCAAGTACATATATCTTGTCTCAGAACCTAGATAAGAAATGTACTGTAAGACAATAATCGATACCATGTGCATGTGTGCCTGTACTTGCACATGTACCTATGCATGTACCTATACTTGTGCATGTACCTGTAGTACCACCTATACCTTTACCAGTACATGTACTTGTACCTACACCTATACCTGTACTAGAATCCTGCTACAACCTATGCACAGTAAACATATACCTAACATCTTGTTGACCTTCCCGTGAGATCCTATCCTGTTTTTCCATCTCATAAGAGCATTTCCCATCCTATTCTCTTTACCTTTGATGTAGTATATGTCGAAATCAAACTCGTTGATAGCGTCTAATGATCTAGATTTCCTGGCATTCAGATTCAAGTGGTCAAACAAATACATCAACCCAATATGATCACTCATCATTACAAACCTCATGCCAAGAAGATAGTGTTGCCACACCTTGAACGCATGTATGATGTGTCATGTAGTTTTTCTCATGCTCATTTAGTTTCCAAGACTCATAGCATACCACATGCCCATCTTTCATAAGGACTCCACCAAGCCCTCTCTTGTAAGCATCTGTGAATACCAAAAACTCTTTGTCTAGATCTATAATCTGTAGCACTGGTGCATGTGTCAAGATCTACTTAAGTTTCTCAAAGCTAGCCTCACACTCCTCTTTCATTCTAACTTCTTACATTTCATTTTCAATGATGTGATAGGAAATTATATCTATGAGAAGTTCCTGATGAACCTCTTATAATAGCCTGCCAAACCCATGAAATATCTCACCTCATCTACATTCTTAGGAGACATCCACTCCATGATGGCCTTTATCTTCTTTGGATCTACTACAATGCCCTCCTTTGATACAAAATGCCCCAAGTAATGTACCTCAATCTAAAAGAAACTAGACTTGATGAGCTTAGAATTCAACTGATGCTCTCTCACTAACCTCAACACTGTTGCTAAATGCTCAGGATGTTTTTCCTCATTTTTAGAATATAGCAATATATAATCAATGAAAACTATAACAAACTTATCCAAATATGAGTGCAACACACTATTCATTAAGCACATGAATGTAGCTTGACAATTGGTTTAGCCATATGGAACAACAACAATCTCATAATGCCCAGACTTGGTCTGGAATGGATTCTTGTAAATGTCCTCCTCTTTGATCCCTACCAGATCGAATCTAGATCTTAAGTCAATCTTCCATAACACAACTTCCCCCTTCAGCTAATCAAACAAGTCATGAGTACTCGGAAAAGGGTACATGTTCTTGATAGTCATTTTGCTCAACTACTTTTAGTTAATGAACAATGTGAGAGTACCATCTTTCTTCTCCACAAAAAATATTGGTGCACCCCAAGGTGATACACTTGGCCTAATATATCACTTGTCCAACATTTTCTTCAAATGTAGGTTTAACTCAACTAACTAAGGTGCGTCCATCATGTAAGGTTCTTTTGATGCTAGATCTGCCGTTGCCACTAACTCAATAGAAAGTTCTACCACCCTACAAAACTTTGTAATGTCTTAAGGAAATATATCCTTAAATTTATGTGAAACTAGATATGTGTTCAACATTAATTCTTCAAGACAATTATTACTCAAACCACACTTATCCAGAAAATTTAGGACTCAAATAGTTATAATTAGATCTAGGGTCAATCAAAATATAAATAACTTGATCACAAAGCTTACCTTCCATCTCAATAATAGATTCCTAGTGTTATGCATGCATGTTGTCCATTGTGGCATAGATACATGGAAAACTTTGACCAACATCCCCAATGATTTGCACCTCCTCTACACTATATATCTAAGGCCTACCACAACAATCTTGTGGACAATCTCTCTTAAATTTATCCTTACCACATGCCCAACACTTCAATAGACCGGTGCCCTCACCTCTATGTTGTTGTTGTTGTTGATGTGACACATGAACCTATGTTGTTGGATTAAATCTCTTTTGTGGTGCCACATTCTCTTTCTCATTTACATGCAAAGTACTTGTCCTCTTAAGCTTCCTTTTCCCTTTACCTTTATCCTTTCCTTGCCATCCATACTGAGATTCATTCTTACACTTTGAATTTCATATCAATGCTTCAATTTCCCAATAACTTCCTTAAGTGACTGAGGCTCAACATACTCAATCTTATCTCTAAAATATAATGGCAAACCACTTAGAAATCTTTGAAATTTTTCCTTCTCATTAGTAACATACAATACATAGCTCAATAGCTCTAGAAACTTGGTCGTGTACTCTTCATTTGTCATTGATCTCATCTTTAGCTCATAGAATTCGTTAGCCTTATTGTCATAGTATCTTTCTAAGACATTCTTCTTCCTGAAAAGCCTCTTGAACTCCCACCAACTCAAATCATCTATCCTTATGTCTCTAACCTGCTTCACATCTCCCCACCAAATGTACGCTTTACCTTTCAAGATGAAGATATCTACTCTGACATTCATGTTATCTATGTACTCATGTAACTCAAATAATTTGTTCATTCCAGGTATCCAAGCCTCTACATCTTCTAGCATTTTTCACATCTGCATCAAAAGTAGGTGGCTTCAATTTCTTACACTCACTAGGAAATTATCCCTTATCATTCCTCCTATAGGGATGATAACAATGACGATCATGATGTCTATCAGAACCAGAACTAGAATAATATTTATACTCATTTCCCTTCCTATCCAGAGTGTCGGTCAACCTGCTATCTCTCACTATATCATATATATATGACATGTGTCTACTAGTGGAGCCACCGCCATATTCCCCCATTAGTTCCATCCCAATCTCTGTAGTTGATCTGAAGCGATCCTTGTCATTGTATGGTTTGGTCATTATCTACCTAACAATTCCTTATCTCTTCCTTCAAGCTTCTCAACATAACTACCAAATCGGAAGAATTCCGAACACTATACTGCTCTTTGGATTCATCGGGAGAGTCATTGTAGTCAACCATCTTTCTAGCCATTTCATGTATTTCTTGCAATGCATAATATGCCAGATAAACAAAATAGCAATACATTAATTTACCTTAGTATAGCTCGGGGGGGATACCTTGTCTGGAAGATCGCCAAATTAGCATGATACATGTATAACATACACATAATATCATATATACATATAAAACATAAATACATCAACGCATAAACATCATTCTAGATAGGGTCTAATCATCAATGTAAGGCCATATCAACAATACATGTTATGACCTCATTCATGACAACAACCATCAATCCAGTATACACATTGCCACATGCAACCAACAACATGCATAAGCCATGTCTAATCAACTACACATACACATAAACACATGTATTCGAACATAAGCAATCAATTCTAGCAATCAACCTACGAGACTGATAAATGTAATCAAAAAATTCTAGAATGTAGCCTAACATACAAGGGTGTATGTAGGAGACGTCAAATCAACATGTAAGAAACATAGAATCCATATCTAACCAGTGACATACTGATGAAAAATACATTTAACAAAATCAATATCATATTCTCCATGGTAGCATTACTACAACCATAATCAATCAGTAAGAAAATACTACAAGAACATGGAATGCAAGTGTAAGAGACAAACATGAAACTGGAATCCATGCATGACGAATACACACCACCCATCTAGTCGAAGGGGTGAACCATGCTCTGATACCACTCTCTAACGCCCTCCTCCCACATCCATCCAAGTAACTACGCAAAGTGGCTAAAGATGAGAGGATACTTTGATAAGATTCAACTTCTATATGACTTTAAGGAAGTGGATTTGAAGGAAAAATCAAACATAGTCATGGAACATCGTCAACAAAACAATAAGGCGACAATTCAGCCACTTAGATAGCCTATCCTTGGGTCCGGCTAGATCTCCTAGGCCATAGTCGCTCTCATGCTATGGCCAAGGGAATGACTAACAACCTAAAGTCACTCCCACACGCTTGCTTGCTAGTGACGAGAGGCCAAAATTCCTAGTTCTATGCGAGCGACCATGGGATTTAAGCCAGTTTTTCAGGCCCAAAACCTAGGCCACTACCCAAAATGGAGTGATATCTTGAAATCATTAAAAGTATAGGAAAACAATGATGCAAAATAAATAATCTAAACAAGACCATAATGAGACCCCTACTAGCCATGCCGGGAATTTTGTCAAACATATCATAAACATGTAACCTATAGGTGTAAACAACATAAATAAATTTAGGGATCTCATACTTATCTGGCAATCACTATGAGCTATTGTTCCCTCATGTCATTAATTGCAGTATCATCTATTAGGCCATAGATATAGTATCCATTCATTTACAAGTTAAACATGTTGAGCTACATACATAATTGTTGTCATAAAATATACATATAACTATCATAATAGGAACAAAATTACCATAAACATATCAGCCATCAAAATCCACATATATATAAAGACATTTGCACATGGAAATGAAGGGAATAAATTTCTCCTTAATGAATGCAATAGACCAACCAAAGATGGCAGTACCATGTTCCACATGACCATAAATTAGCTAAGAGAAGTATCTCTTATGCCAATCACCCCCATGCCATATTCCAAGAATGAATGTGGGACTTAAACCAACATAACCAACCAGGTGGTATAGAGGCTAAGTGACCTCACCCTCAGCAATAGAAGGTAGACTTTACTGTAATCCATCCTTGATCTCTAGGCGAACATAATGAACACATCCTACTAGGCTTTACGATGATCTCCACCCAATCACCATGCCAAACAAGCATGGATGCCACCAGATCCTTTTACTTACATTGTCATGAACTTTCCTATCTCCAAGTTTCTCAGGCTTTACCGCAATCGAAAGCCAGATCACTAGGCCTTAAACGGAGACCCACCCTCCAAGTTTTATCGTATATCCAAAACCTTCTATTACTAGGCCCAATGGAGAGAAAACCACCTCTTATATTTATCGTATATCCTACCATTCCCTCGTAAGGATTCGTAGGCCCACCAAGGCAACAAAATCCTAGCTTTAATACAACCTGGAATCTGGCTCAGGGGTCACTACATGAATGGCTTTATCGTGGTCTAGATTCTAGTTCAAGGTCCTATAGGCCATGCGATCTATCATTTGGAGATCCACCCTAGTCAACTTTGAATCCATCTGATAGTCGATCACACCCAAAACATGAGAACCCGATCACACCATGGCTATACGAAAATGGAAATGTTGGGTTGAAAACAATGTTACACCTAGAAAGGCCCACGAAATGATAGAAAAGAACCACATGAAATGACTTGCATGCCAAATCTAGCAAGAAAAATACACATGCAGGTTGATACCTGCAAAATTGCTCCAAGAAACTCTAAGTGTCCAAGAGTATGAGAGAGAGAGAGAGAGAGAGAGAGAGAGAATAATCAGAGTGCTCTAAAACTCAAATTTCAAAAGGTTACCAACTCATCCTCTAAATCCATTTTATTGATGAGGCCTCTATTTTCTTCATTTTCCATTATTTTCCTTCATTTTTATCCTCACTTGCAACATGTAACCTTTTACCTCCATTTTGTCCTAATTTCCATTATTTTCATAAATAATTCCACCAAAAATGCTATTTTTCCTTTCCAAATCCTTAGCCCTTTCCTTTTCCAATTTCCTTAGCCATAAACAATGGAATGAACACCCCCTAATATGTATTTCTCAACATTAAACTTGGAGTAAGTGTCCCATCAACTGTGGTTATTGTTTTCAACTTTTATTACATGGAATTTTCACGAGGGTTGTTACATGGGCCTTAGCTTAAAATAAGAATTTTTTTTTATGTGCTAAATGAGGCTTGAGTGCACTTAAGTTATTAATGGTTGGGTGTTTGGCTCATCATGCTATATGAGCTCACCCCGACTTACCACCTTGGCCCACCCTTACAATAAGATGCGTAAAGGCATAATGTTGAATTTGTAGAATCTAGTTTCCATGACAAACATGAGAAGTGCAATGAAAAATCATGGAATTTAGAAAATCTCAAGAAGACTATATCAAGCTTCATTCATTTAGATCTTAATCATATGGAAGAATAAAATCAAGTCAAAGGGTACTTATTAAGAAGAGTTTATTCTTTCGAAGGAGGCAATGCTAAAAAGTCTAGAGAGGACCAAGTAGCAAAATTAAAAATAGAAGAGGACTCTTTAGACAATGGGTTAGTGGAGGATTTTCTTATCTAGATAAGCCACATTAGCTCACTGATTCAAGAAAGCACGCAAAAAGAGACAACAAACAATGATATAGAGACAATGTATTCGACAAGAACAAGAGAAAGCCATGATTATCACCCAAGAGAGAGTTATAGGAAGAAAGGAAATTCAGTTGTAAGGCTAAGTTAGAGTTTCGAGAGTAGTATTAGAGGAATTCAACATTGTGAATGTGATAGAAAGAAGTCATTTTATAGAAGGGTGACGTCTAAGAAACCTAGTCATAAAAACCAAGTGCATCCTTCATATAGAAAAAAAATAATGATGCAAATTTCCTCTTACAGAAGTGGTGAGTACATTGGCCCAACTATCTCATCCATTAAGAAAAAATCACAACTTACATTCAATAGATGACAAAGAAGTTGTTCCACAACAATCACCAAGATGAATATTTTGATTTGAGGTCTAGTGTTTCACTAAAAATGATTCACCACCCCTTATCCTAGAGAATTTGGAGCTGAGAAAGTTACTAATATATCATAAGTTAAAGGAGGCCCACATTAGAAAATTTGAAGAGATTAGTCAATGTGATTTCCATTTTACATGTCGTCACTTTGTTGTTTTTCGTCTAGAAGTCTCTTTAATTGTTCCCTTAAGTTTAATAACTTAGATATCCCTAGAGAAGATACACTTACCTATTTCAATGAATTGAATAAAAATTGTATTTTTCAAGGGTCTCTTGGAGAGGAAATTGTTACTTAAAAGACCAGAGGGAAGGGAGTTCTTACATTTAAAAGTTACCACCATTCTTCTCACTAGAAAAATTGATTGTTGCTCTTTGTTTCAAGGGAAAATAAATGATTTTTGAAATTTCTCTTAGACAAATGTGAGTAAAGAAATACAACTGAATAATTTTTTACTTCTTTCTTTTATGCTACGCCTTACGATGTTTCCTTTGCAAAATGTTATGCAGTTGCTAATTAAATAAAACATTAAAAAAATCCTTATATAATAAATCACTTAATAAATAACTAAAATATAATTAAAAGATCATTGGAGCACATAGTCGAAATCTTGTACAAATAGGAGGCTAAGATATGTGGTGCAATTGATAATTAAATAAAACATTAAAACAAATCCTTATATAATAAATCACTTAATAAACAATTAAAATATAATTTAAAGATCCTTGGAGCACATAGTCTAAATCTTGTACAAATAGTAGGCTGAGATATGTGGTGGGATTGCTAATTAAATAAAACATTAAAACAAATCCTTATATAATAAATCACTTAATAAACAATTAAAATATAATTTAAAGATCCTTGGAGCAGATAGTCAAATCCTGTACAAATAGGAGGAGATATGTGGTGGGACTGCTAATTAAATAAAACATTAAAACATATCCTTATATAATAAATCACTTAATAAACAATTGAAATATAATTTAAAGATCCTTGGAGCACATAGTCGAAATGTTGTACACATACGAGGCTGAGATATGTTTATGGAAAATAGGCTAGAGTATATTATTTCCAGAATTTCTCTATAAGTAAGAGAAAGCAACTTTAAAACCATGAATTAAGATTTTAGGTCACACACCAAGAAAAATGTTTCACAACTATGTAACTTAATCCTTTAGATGGTCTAAGTGCTCATTTATATAGATTTTATAGCTCAATTTTATGTTTTCTTTACTTTTTAATTTTTATGATTTAATATTATTTATAAGATATAATCATAGATTATATTGGTAATTTTAAATTTTCATCTATATTATTATAATACTAAATTTAATTTTGACATACATATACATACATATATATATATATATATTATATATATATTAATTAGATAATTAAGATAAGACAAGTAGTTCGTAAGTTTAAATGTTGAATCAAAGAGTTTTTCTTCTTTATATGGAAATTGTTGATTTGGAGTTTGTAGAGTCATGTGAAGATGATGGTAGTTTTGAAACAATTCTAAATGATTCTTTAGAGGTTTATGCTTTTTGTTTTTATATTTTTTAGTAACACCATTCTGTAGTATAACCATAAGTTATCTAACCACTCTTCCTATAATAATTGTTTTTAATCATATCATTGTTTCACCTAAACAAAAAACAAAAAATAATTGTTAAAGAAAAATATATAATGGAAAACAAAAACAATATAAATTTTTTTATTCATATTTTAAATAAAACTGTATACATAAAAATTAAAATAAAAAGAATATAAACATCACTGAAATATAAAACATAATTATATCTACTATACATGAAAATTAAATTAAAAGAACATAAACATCACCGACACTTATCATGTAAACCAGCTCCATTGTTTTATTTAGATAATAGAGATCTCACGGTAAATGATAACATGACTGATATTTATGGAGACTCTCCCTACAGGAGAAACTGAATGTAAAGAAGAATAAGTTGCGTGAGAAACTAAATGTAAAGAAGAATGACTCCTGTTTTGTGTGTCGAGAGAATTAAATGAGCAAATACGAAGCGAAGCGGCAGATGTTGTTAGATTAAGCATGCAGAATACGACGAGTATGATGGGGAGGGCAGCTAGAACCAGGGGGTACAGGGTACCCCGGTTTGTGGCACCCTGATGCATCCTTAGCGTTTCCCCTCCAACCAAGCAATCCTCGACGCGCGCATTCTAACGCACCTTCATTCGCAGCTTTGGCGTCCGTAATAAGAATCGTGGATGTTAGCAACATTATTGAAATCCAGTACAACCCCAGCATTTCCATGTTCTTGTAGCACTTCAGGGCCATCTCCTTAATTCAAAAGGAAATGCTAAACCTATTTCTAAATATTTCTTCTTCTTCCAAATTTGATGATCGTGTGATGGATCTAATCTAATTTATAGACAACGTATAAGTTGCATGGAGCGTGGAAGCACCTCATCTTTAATGGTGGTGGCAGATTTTTATGCGGATGGAGAGTGGATCCATAGTATTTGTTCCACGGATGTATGCGGATCCACGAAATTCAAGAAACTCAAATTCAAATCGTGTCAAGGCGAAGCCCAGCTTTGTGACTAACCGGTTACCTCCAACATTAGGGAATGTTGACACCTATTGTTTGACAATTCAATCATCTCTGGAATCTGTTACACCTCGTTGACACCTATTTTACAAAATTAAGTCGTACCTCCAACATTAGGGAAAGTTGACACCTATTGTTTGACAATTCAATCATCTCTGGAATCTGTTACACCTCGTTGACACGTATTTTACAAAATTAAGTCGTACCTCCAACGTTAGGGAAAGTTGACAGCTGTTGTTTGACAATTCAATCATCTCTGCAATGGCTCGTTGACATTTTACAAAATTAAGTCGTCCCTCCCATCGGTTGCGCTTCCTCTTCTTCAACATCGTTTGTGATGATGTGTTTTTGCAACGCGATCTTTCCAACCTGTTTTGAGGTGTTGTTTTTATTTCTTTGGGGTTAGAAATTTATTTTACAACTTT
This sequence comes from Pinus taeda, assembly GCA_000404065.3. Taxonomy (NCBI): domain Eukaryota; kingdom Viridiplantae; phylum Streptophyta; class Pinopsida; order Pinales; family Pinaceae; genus Pinus; species Pinus taeda. The sequence continues at coordinate 113,102 of APFE030042532.1, read as the reverse complement.
GATTGTGAAGGTTATTTGTAAGTATGTTTGATTTTCTTAAATAAAGTAAAATATTAATTAAATAAAAATTTAAATAATTTTATATAGAATAAAAAATAAATGAATTATTTTAAAATGAATTAATATTATATATATTTAAAGAGGTAGAGGAAATCAATGGACAATCTGAAATAAATTTTCATATTATTATGATAAACACATATTACAGGTTGTAACAGCAAATGAAGATTAAAATAAAGCAGTTTAGACTATATAAAATTTGAAAAAACAGGGAAAAAAATCCAACACATGCCAATGTCAAAATTTTGAATCAGTGTAAACCTAACTGAAACCTAAACAAGCAGACATGACATGTTCAAATTATCCTCTCAAACACAATTTCAATCACACAATTTCAATCACACGGTCGTGACAGTCTGTTCTTAAAATTGTCACGTTAACAATGATATCGTTATTACTGAAATCCAGCACAACCCCACCATTTCCATTTTTTTTTGGATTTCATGGGAAACTGATTAAAAGTTAAAAGGAGAAAGGAAAAACCTAAATATATACCGAGTGCGGTCTTGTGTTCTGTGCGCAATGATATTATCATTTAATATGAAACAAAGTACTAGTTGAATTTTTTATTCACGATCAAAAACATTTATTTGCCATTGTAATTTTTTATGGTTTTCTTTTAAAACTAACATTTACAATTTCAGGTTATTAGAAAGATCTATTTACAATTTATTTTTGACACATTAATCTAATATTTATTTTTAATAATGCATCATATAAAATGAAGGTTAGTGGTGGATGTTTCAAGGCAGTAACATTAGATGTTAACTAGTTGTGAGTGTATAGGTGTTGCATGAAATCAGATGATCAACCTTGGGATTTGGGCAATTTATTTCGAGAAAATTCCTAAATAATAAGACTATAATATCTAGAGGAATTATGGAAAGAAATAAGGGTTCAAGCAAAGGTAAAAATTGACTAAGCTTGGCACAAATCTTCTGAGTGAGTGAGTAGAGAGAGAGGTTTTTCACTTGTTCCTTGTGCTCGCAAAGATTTCTTTAAAACATGTTTGTTCATCAAATTAACACAAGAATACATTGGGGTTTTTACGAGATTGCTTTCCCCAAGAAAAATATTGTGTGCATCTGTGTTATTTCTTATTACATATCTCAAATTTTTGTTCTAAATTGGGAATTAACTTCCATAGTGTACTAGACTAGGTTTGTGTCTTCTAATTTTGATTAAAACTTCATGAGTAGTTGAAAATCTACACCATTATTTCTACATGGTGTTAGAGCAGGATTTACATTAGAGCAGGAGTTTTGAACTTGTTTCTCAGGAGGTTCAAATTTGAAGTTCAGTGTAGTAGGATCTCTTCAGAGCTGAGAAGATAACCTTCAATGGGTTGAGGCTAGAGTATGCCTTGGAAAGCAATTATAATTTCATTGCATGGAAGGATCGTGTGGAGGATGTATTTGATGACAATAGATTTCTAGAATACATCAAGACAAATGTTGCAAAACCAACAAAATTTGATGCTGAAAACCTTGCTCACTAAAAGACACATGTAACCAAGGCAAGGAGAATAATATTGGAGTGAGTGCATGATTCGGATTTAAACAGGAACGAAACAAATTACATAGATAACCATAAACATAGTGATGCAATGGAAATAATACTTTATTTCATTAATGTAAAATACTGAAATATGCTTACACACAGAAATGGAAATAAATCAGCTAAGGCAATGGTAGCTTATCTCTGAGAAGAGATGTCGTTGCTACATTTCTGAACTACCTTACAATGAGGCTCAAAGGCCTTTCTATTATTGAACAATAAGAGAAAACCCTAAACAACCAAAACCCTAACTCGAAGAGATGTAACACCAAGAGTTTAAGGGCCCTGTTGATGTGAGTTGGACAACCAACTTCCCAGGGTTGTGACTTGGTCATATTATCTCTATTTGATGCACATGATAGCCTATTGGAAAGATCTCTCTGAGGAATACGATGGAAAATGTGATTTTAGGGCCTCAAAATAGCTCTCGAAGTTTAAAACCCGAAAAACTACTAAAAATAGTAAATTGTGCTATAATTAAGGAAACCAAAAGATTGAAAGAAGTAATAGTGGGGGTCCAAGTGGAATTGGTGGGTGGCCACCAATATCCACCTGGATCAATACGAGACCACATTATCGCTAATATGCATGGGAAAGAAAATACTTATGCAACGTGGTAGACACTGACCGATTTATTCTCGAATAGTAGTGACCACAACAAGCTGGATATCAGGATAAACTTTGAAATATCAAGATGTAGAAGAATGACACTATCTTGTAGTATGTAAGTAGGTTGACCCAAGTTTCTTATGAGCTTGCAATAGTTAGTGTTATTGTTTGAGACGATGTCTTGGTAACCCTAGCCCTTTTGGGCCTTCCCAAGAGCTAGCATAGTTATCAAGATTCAGTGAATGGAAGGGAGAAACTACCGAATTAGCAACACTTATGGTATGATTTGGTACACAACGAAATAAGGTAGAATACGAGAGATGGGACCTCACCCAAGGGCTAGGATAAAAAAAAAATCCATTGGTTTGAAAGGTAAATAAGGGAAAATGGAATAAATATCAAACCAAACCAGAATCTAGTCAAGTGGGAAAGCAGAAAGATCTGCCAAAAATTAAATGCATCCATTGTCATGAATGCAGGCACTATGCCATGAAGTGTCCGCACAAAAATGCTAGCAAGAAGACCTTAGGAGGAGCAGTAGTTTAAACCTTGGCTTCATAGCTGAGCTTGACTTTAATCTTATCACATGCATGTCCAGCACAATGATGGGGAGCCTATGGTACTTGGACTCAAGTGCATTGTTCCACATGACAAGGTGTAAATAATTTCTTAGTCACCTAGAGGACAAAGATATCTAGATTCATATCAAGCTAGGGGATGATAAAGGGTACAATATGACTGGTATTGGTATAATCACCTTTAAGAGGGATTTATGCTCCCATCTTAAGCTCGTGGATGTCATGTTTGTTCCATGCCTAAAGAAGAATGCCATCTTTGTTGCAGTTTTGGAAGACTATGGTTGTGAAGTGATCTTCAGCAAAGGAAAAGCATTCTTGAGACACATAACCATGGGACAAATGAAGCAAATCGAGGTTTGTGTGAATACCCTATATAAGCTATATTTGAAATATTGTGCTACATTAGGCACTAAGGAAGAGAAAGTGTAGGCCAGGATGTCTATGAACTTTGGCACAAAATACCTGGCCATTTGCATCATGGCACCTCGAATATTATACGGAAAATAACCACTCGCCTCCCTAAAGGATCACTTAAGTAGTAGGATGTATGCAAAGGATGTACGTTGGGGAAGTACATCAAATCCACATTCATAATCAAGACAATAAAGCACATGTAGTCCTAGAAAGGATCCATTATGATATTTATGGACCTTTCTTGACAACCTCCACTACCAGTTACAAATATTTTGTCATTTTTATTGATGACTTCTCATGGAAGTGTTGGATCTTCTTCATTCAGAAGAAAGATGATGCATTCTCAAAGCTCATAGAATTCAAGGCACTAGCTGAGAAAGAAACTAGCAAGAAGGTGAAGGCTTTATTGTAGCGGTTGTAACACCTTCCAATATTTTGGCCTACACTTAAATTTCAGAGCCTACTATGGTTATTGTGATTGATTTTTCCTTACTCACTTATTAGTAAGTTGATGATATCAAGCTCCCGTTTTCAATCTTAATATTTTCTCATGCTTTTATCTTTACATAGAATATGTCACCTTTCGGCATGGGGGTTGTTGCTTGTCATGTAAAGGGAGGTTTGTTTGGATTCAAGGGGAAATATTTGTGAGAATGGGCCTTCCTCAACACAAAGACATGTTTCACACTCATTTCACACACTCTTACACAAGTGTCACCTTTATCCACCCAGAATCTATCATCGGAGTCACACTTCTTGTAAGATGCCACAAAGGTTGTTGCATTAAGCGAACTATGTGCTATATGTTCTATATGGTATATGTTGTATCATCAAGTGTTCAAGTGTTTGATCATAGTAACATTTTATCACTGTTCACATCAGTTCCACTAATCCCACACTTAACCAAATTTTGGAGTTTCCCTAGCAACCTAGCCTCATCCAACTTTCCTAAATTTTGCACTTCACACCCGTAACCCTCAATATTTTCCCCTGCCTACTAGAATCGTGCAATGAATAGAAATCCTAGCCTCACTTAGCATTCAAAACTACACAATGGTTTCCTCCAATGTCCTTCCCTCACCTGAAACCGATTGTCTCCAAAAACTATGCAGTTTTGTCCCTTAACTTCCCAGTTTGCCTTGCATCCTGAAACTACAGAGATGTATCCTCCAAGTGCCTCATCTCGCAATAATCACTGCCCGCAGAAACTACACAACTATTTCTCTCAGGGGCCATAAAGAAGGATGACATGCTAAATGGCTCTCAAGGAGCTGAGGGTAAAGATGAGCATATCAAGAAACTCAATGTATGACACAATATTAGGAAAGCATGAAGACTTCATATGACACACAACCCTTTGGAGGGTAGGTACGAAAAATAAAGCACATCTTTTGAAATACACCTCTTAGTGTAGCTTGAAGGCCTTCTTATCATTATCATACCATTTTGTCCTCAATTAAATTCATGGTTGCAAGTGTTGATAGTCATTCCATGTGTTTCCTCTACGTGTCTTTCCCCCTTTCGCTTATTTATTATATAGCTTAGAAGATGAAGAGGATAACCACTTATTTATTTAAGCTATGAAGGTTGTGACAAGCATGATATTATGACTAATGAGGCACGAGGAAAGGCATATTAAGTGGGATGGAAGACATTTTATGATATGTATACCAATCAGTACATGCCTTTGCATTACTCCTTTGCATTAAGCCTTGGTTTCTATCTTGCATGTACCCTCACTGCTTGTCAGATTTGGCTACCTGCTGCTAGTAGTCTCTTAGCTCTTTCATGACAATGTAGGGGAAGGAATTTTGGTAAACCTGATTTCTTCAAGGCTCTTTATAGAAAGTCTAGAGCTAAGAGAAGGAGATGTGGAATTTCACTATCAAAATCTTAAAAACACTTTGCATGTTTGAATACATCAAGCGATTAAGGTACCACTCAAGAAAATTGTTAGTCCTGGAAGACTCAAGAAAGATCACATCTCTAGATATTATTAACTTCTTATTCACATCATCATATAGATGGTATGATTTGGAGGTATGAATAACCAAAGAAGATACATTTATGACTCCTTGCACTAAGTTTGTTTCTCTATTCCCTAGGTATGAAGGAATAACAAGAGGAACCAAAAACCTTGAGATGACGCACCGAAGGAAGGTGACCATACCACGTTTCATATGGAGTCTTGTTTTTGATAGCATGAGATGGACACCTATTGTTTACATACACAACACATAGAACCACATCAATCCAAAACCTTATGAGCTTAACATGTGACCTATGCCAAGTTCATAATGAAAGTAATACATTCGAGTGAACTATGTGTTGAAAAATGCAACAAGAAATTCTCAATTTGATTTTTCCTTGATTAAATTGAGAAGATTTGAATTTCCACATCAATGGATAACATGGATGATGTTAACTTGTGTGACATGGCTTGTGTCACCCATTTTACTCAGTAAATTTGACTAGAAGGAGTTAGAGTTCAATTATGCATATGTGATTGCTAATTTGTAGCAACAGGTTGCTGTCACTTAATCTAGTTCCAACTTTTGCTGGAAGGTAATTTAAGCAATGGTAATTCAGTCAAACTCAGTGACCATCTAGTTAACTGATCATTCATCCCTAATTAGTTGATGCATGAAGACAAGTCAAGTTCCCTGATATTGGTGGAGATTCCAAGGAAATTGTATTTTTTTTGTAGCTCACATAGTTGAAAGAACTTACTCTAACCATAGTGGACGAGGTAGATTGAGTAATAGATTCTTCTGAAATTGGAGAGGGAATGATTGTTGGTAGGATTAATAGCTACCAAAAACATCATTTTCACCACACTTTAGTGTTTTGTGTAGGGTTTTTGAGTGTAGATAATTTTTTCTCATGCTTTTTGGTCATGCACGTCCTCACTGACTATCTTGGGAGGTCTATAATAGTTCCTTGGATGTGCATCCTCGCTAAATATGTTTTGGGAGGATTGTGCTAGTTCCTTGAAAATTTATGTTTGTCAAGGAGTAACTACTTATGATCTTAGCTACTCAAAACAATCTGATTGTTTGTGGCACTCTCCAAATCACTGTTCCTGAAAGGATCCAAAAAAATGACTTGAGAGGAAGATGAGAATGGCACACTCTTATTGGAACTCACCTAGAACTAGTAGAATTGGTTGGTCCCAATGGTTTTAGAGTTGTACCAGTCTAGTTTGGTGGTTCAAATTTTCTAAGGTTGGTCTTTTATTGAACTTGCCTTAAAACACCAAAGTGACTAGTTCTCTACTAAAGTGACCAATTTCAAAAAATGTAGTGCAACATAGATAATGACCACCAAACATTATTTTTTAATAAAAAATACTTAAAAGGAAAAAAAATATCTTAATTGTATGGCCCTGCAAAACCAAAACCTAGTATTTAATGGTAATATTTAATTTTTAAATTTAAATTAAAAGTTGTGATTCTCCTTACCTTTCCTTTCTAAAAAGGAAAGATAAGGATAATGTCGACTTTCACTTAAATATCTAAGATTAACATTAATTGTTTCAAGTTGTTTGAGATTGTTTCCAACTTCATTCAGTTTGGAGAAAGTAAAATTTTACATCCCATTCAAAATTTATTGTGGTTAAACACTTTTCAAGATTCCAAGATTGGTAGGATTGCAATGTGTCCTTTGGATTCTATGATGTATTATAATATGGAATTGACATCTAATCAATAGCACAGACTAATGTACCCTGATGCTGGTTGCTTTGATTGTTGAAATCCTTTGTCATGACACAAGTGTCTCCATGGCTTGAGTGAAGGTGTACATTTCCACTAGGGTCATGATAGAGGGGTTCAACAATCAATGCAACCACAACGAGACACTAGTACCATATGAGAAGATTGTAAATTCTAAATTCTAGACTCTCAACTATGTCGCTATATTTACTGATTAGTACTATGTTTATTTTTGGACTCTATAGTTCATTTAATGCCCCTTTGTTGATGTATTATGGTTCAAAGATGTATGTAGTTGGTGTTGTTTTGGTTATATGCACTCCTAATTACTATAAAAATGACAAACTTTGAATATTTGTAGATAAATTATTTGGATCAACATGGATGCAGATGAATATATATGTTTTCCTCTAAAATTTGACTGTTTTATGTATTTTTTGAATAACCTTTTGCTCTTTTCTTTTTTTTGGCTCCACTCTATTTCACATTTTGGGATTGATTGTGTGGATGCAGATGAATGTACATGATTTTCCCTAAAATTTGAATGTTTTATGTATTTTTGAATACTTGATTTTTTGGTCTAGTTTTGTTGGCTCTAGTCTAGTTCAAATTTTGGGGTTGACCAATTTGATGACTAGTGTTGTTTTGATAACATTGGAACAAAAGGCTCATTATTGTACTTCTTCATGGCCAATTTTCTTTCCCTATGAATCCCATCAAGCATAAATTATCTTCATGGAGAAAAAATTGTGGTGAATTAAGAACAAAAGTGTAATTAGATTCTCATTCAAAAATAGGAAGCATATTTTGGGGCTTGTTAACAAAATTATTACCAACCATGGTTTATTTAGAAAATAAAATATACTAAAATATATAATGAATTATTAAATTTATAATTGTTTAAGATTGGCTGACTTTTAGTGATATTTCTATGGATCATCTTATGATGTCATGGACTATTTAGAAGTGACTTCACTAGTAAGTGATGTTTTTATGTCTCCTTCTCATGTTTAAACAAAATAAAGTAGAGAATGGATGAGAATATTTAATTCATGATACTAAAAATGGGATCACAAATTATCTTAATTATAAACACAATATATTGACAACATATCCATGTGAGAAGTACTAAAGTAGAGGGATTGGATCAACCAAGCCTTTCCAATATATGAAAATATTAGGCTTCTAGTGTTCATGTGGTGTAGTTAAGGATGCACTAAAGAAGGACGATAAAATTAACTGAAACTACTAGAATGGGATACTGATGGGCAGAGGTTAAGTTGTACCTATTATGGGAGCCTCATCTTTAGGATCTCCTTCATCTATATGTTCACCTTAGGCGATGGAATTTTTTCACAAAACCATTTTGAGAGTTAACATTTGTTGATTACATAGTAATCTTATTTCATTAATAGAATTATATTTACTGATAAAATAAGTAGAAAATATCATATTGGTGTGTCAGGATTAAAAGTAATTTTTAGTTCCCCTAACATTATTTTTTAAGTTGAGGAGGTGGAGGATTTGTAGGATGGCATATGATGTTCTTCTAAGAAATGTGAGTAGGCCTCTTACTTAGATTCTCTAGGTAAAGAAATCTATTCATATGTTGTTAGATATGATCGAAGAAGAAAGTATAAATAATTATGGTTGGATCAATATATTGTTACTCAGCCATATTTTAGAGTGGAATATTTGGAGGAATGAACTTTATGTGTCATTTTTACTACCTCTCCCGCCTTGAAAATTTATGTAGAAAAGCCTTAGGATCCATCTTAAGGCCTTAAATTACCACATTTTTTGTTCTCAATCTTATTATGGACCTTGATTCCACAATTTACATTCTTGTTGATAACAAAAATTTTCCCAACAGTAGATTGTGACTCTCACTAGTATGAGGTCCAAAAGGGACCTAACAAAATTTTGTATGAGAGGACAATTGAAATTTTGGCTCAGCTCCCATGCTTAGTTGTGTGTAAGTACTATGAAATGTGTGTGATCATTAAAATGATGGGTGCACCTGTTGGACTAGTATCTATACTCAATGCAATAATGCAAGAATTCTAATTATTTGAAGGGGAAAATTGATGAGAAAATTTGAGGTGATGGATTCATAGAAAATTACATATATCAACATTTAAGGATTGTTAATTATAAATTTGGAAGGAATTGCACACATAAATTATCAAAACAAGACATATAATAGTCATTGACCAAACCAATAAGTACCCAATGTAGAAGGAAACCAAATTGAAACCAAGTACAAGGGATCATACTTCCCAAGGATCAAACATGCAATTATTTTTCTCCAACAAGTCCTTATTAAGTGCCTCTTGAATCTGAAATCCATTGTAGGAGGCTATCAAATTCGTCAGCTAGTGATTGAGTAGAATGTTAAGAGTATATAGCCTATACATTGGTTCTCAATGGATTCTTCAAAGAAATTTCTTTAGAAAGTCATGTGGCATGTTGATCCTGAATCAAGAAACCAAACATCTTTCCATGAAATAAGTGAAGGATTAAAATATTCTTCAATTACTCCAATGTTGCAATGTGCCACAAGATAATGAGCAGATTCAAATGCATTTCCTTTCACTTTACCAAGTCGTTTACCATGTTCAATGAAGGATTGTTCAATGTTGTTGCCATAGGCAGTGCACCGATGTAATAAAATTATGATACCAAACAAAACATAATGATGAACCAACACACAGTGATAAACCAATGAACTAGATGGAGATCAAAATAGATTATAGGGGTAGCATTCCAACACAAAGAGCATTGAATGCACCAAACAGCATGGCTCACAACCGTTAAAAAGGACTCACCACAACATTTAAAGATACATACACATGACTTGTAAGCCTATTTAGAACTTAAATAATACATAGGATCAGCAAGGGTTATGAACAAGGTAATATATATGCAATGACTCATTTACAATAGTGTTCATTTTTAACAACTCAGAGTATAATGCATACCAATCTAACACATTTCAATTCAGGGTTTCAATGTAGCAAATATGTGTTGTTGGAGGAGAGCACACATTGAAAGAATCAATCATAATTTGTTGGAATTCCAATCACAATTCAATGATCTTGTCAGGACTTCAAATGACCTCACATGGAATAAACACTATGGGAACATACTTTGAATAAGAACATATCTATATAGAGCGCAAAGGGATAGAATATAGAATGAATTAATGGTAGGAAATATGTCAATGAACATGAGTTACAAGAGGAAAGAGTTGAATTGGGACCTGTTTCTCTGATACCATGTCAGGCCAGGTTTGTAACTCTGAATCAAATTGTGTTTTGCATTAAAAGAGAATATGAATATATAAAAGGAGTGAGAGAGTATTAGGTTTCATATCCCAATGTTTCTTTGTCTTCTATCATCCTTTATTTTTTTCTATTTAGAATATTTACATAAGTTTTCCTAATCCCAAAGGTTGGGTGTTAACATTTCCAATATTTGTGCTCAATTCAAATTCCTCTTTGGCGTGCCTATACTAAGGCTGCAAATGCACCTCATTACAAAATTATTATGTGATCTATTCACCTATATGGTCCTGTTAAAGCCCCGAAAATCAGGTCAGCAACAAGGGGGATACCCACCCGGTCCGGACCTTGGTTGGCAGCTCCTTTTCTGTTTGGTATAGCGGGCCTGACTGGGGATATGGGACCAGTTTCCCAATTCAAGTGTGTGTGAGAAAGATTGATGTTTCTAGTTTAACAGTTCCTAATTAAGATGCTCAAATTCTAACTTTAATCTAATAACATGTAATTGTATTCTAATAAAACAGAAACTTCTAAGTCTATACTAACCCAGGATGTAATATTTCCTCTGTGCGACCTAAAATGATTTCAAATAAAAATAGGTAATAAAGATTATTCAACTGTTATAAGAAAATAATTCCATATAGATGAACTACTTCACATAAAAAGTTAGGTGAAACTATTGTGAAAAACATATCACACAGTAAAATACTCATATATTAAGCACAAATAAATAGCTATCACCGTACAAAAGTGCCAAATGATAACTTAGGCATTCAATCATTAACATATAAACAACTGAACTTAAATATCACTTTAACACAAAAGATAGAAACAATTAAGAGATAGAAGTACCATTTATAACTAGTTCTACTCATGAGCTTGAAGAGATAACGATTTATCTCTTCTTAATCCAACATCCACTAAGAGTACAGAAGTGCAACATCAGTAGCAAATATCAAATGCAAAAATCTATAAATCTTGTTCCATTCATACATCAAAACCTCCTCGGAGGGTGCAAAATTGCATGTTATGAGGACAAGTTTTTGATAAATTTCTAGACCCTTCTCTAAATGCATGAGAAGGGTTTAAATACTACTAACTACATCTAAAAATAGCTTATTTACAAAAATATAGGATACAGTTTAAATGACCATCCTTTCTATAGACAAAATAAAGCAAAACTATTTCTAAAATTAAATCTAATATCTAACTATTTTTGTATCTTCTCCTTAGCATCGCAAGCATGCACTGAGCATTTGATTATGAAAAGTCAATTAGTCAACTTCAGCCTTTAACTGTGCTGCAAAAACGAAATCGGCAAGAGCTGGTGCCACATCTTCAGTAGAACTAATGATGCTTTTGAGAGTAATATACTGACTATGTGGTTTCATTAAATACTTTTGAGGATATTTCTGAGCATTACTGTTGATTTTCGGATTCAAAATTCACCTATTATCTTTAACATACTTTTTTACTAATTTTTGGGACTTACAAGTACCTGAGAAATTAGAAGCTTTCCATTTCATGAAGTTTTACCCAGCAATGCGTGATTAGCGCTATGCATTAATTGCGCATCGGAAACTGCCTTCGTTTCTTAATGCTAGCTTCCTTGGTGCGATTTTCGCCTCTTGTGTGCTTTCTTGTACTGGATGTAAAGTTGAAATTTTGTGAAAATAATGATTCTGAGAGCTCTTGACCCTGAGTCTTAAACTATTTGTTTTTTATGTCAGCGCTATCCAGTACCCACTTAACCATGTCTATATAGGGGATAATTTTAGGCCTCGTCACTAGCTAGTATAGGAATGAACAAGCTAAGTCTGCAACTAATGCTTCAAAAGAATTATGTGAGCCTGCGGTAGTCGTAACCCCCATTACCTTAGGATTCTCTTTCTCAAGTATATTATACATCCCTATCCAAGTGGAAATACCTGTGTCTCTGTTGCATGCAGTGTCTATGTACAAATATGCCATTTCTTTAACTTCAGACATTAGAGCCTTACCTTTCTTCTCCATAGTTTCCTGTATACTGCTTCGTATAATTCTTTGTTTTTTGTTCCTATAGTTTACAAGTGAGGTGAGAGTAATCATAAGGAATAATGACAAGAAAGCTTTAAAATTCCAAAGACACGCAAAATTGTATCACCTTACGTGAACTGGTTTCTGGATAAACACAAAATTGTATTTCATTAACAACTGGAAACTACCTCATTAATTAGCATTAAAGTGCATAACCAGGTCTCGTTTTATGAAACAATTTTCGAAGAGTCAGCCAAGAGATTTTGTGATGGAGTAATTCTCTGATTTTCCTCACAATATCTCATATCGCTGTATCGCATTATCGTAACCTCGCAATATCGCAATATCGCAATATCGCATTGTCATTTTTTTGTAAGATTGCTTTGTCGCTCTGTTGCGATATCACGATATCGCAATATCACATTGTCACAACATCGCGTAATCGTAGTATGTGCTTATTTCATGTTAATGTATTTCTTGCGATGTGCGATTTTGCGATATGCGTCATCGCATATCGACATTTTTTGTGGTTTTCTAGTAGAAGTGCATTTGACGGCATGCAATGCGATATTTGTTTTTCACTATGTGATATCGCATCGCAATCTCACATACTTAGAGTTTGGCTTGTAAGAAGGCATCCTGTTATCCTTTCCTCGATGCGATATTCCTTAAGGAGTGACGTTATCTTTCCTCACCATGAAACTTAAGCTTTTTTAGATTTTGCAAAGGTATTTTCCTAAGTTTATGATGGTGAGGTTTATTAAAAAGGAAATGTTAGCACTAATTCATTTTTAAATTTTTTGGCTAAGGGTCCCCACTTATTTAGTATTATTAATAATGCTAAATAAGAAGGGTGGTTGTTGGTGGCCACAACAGTTGGTGATTCACTTGGAAGAACCAGTTATCTCTGTCTTTCTTTTGAATCTTCTAAACTTCCAAAACAGAAAATTTTCCAGAAAGTTAAACTTTATTATAGAAAGATAAACTACATTATGCTTTAACATGTCAATGATATTTTGTTTCAACTATTTTCAACTTTGATTATTTTCTTCCTCAAGCTAGTCCTTGTATTTACATCAGTCATTACGGCCCGCATGCGTTCATAGCCTCAACAGGGTTACCTGTTACCTAGCAATGATCCTGTATCCTACTTAAAGAAACCTACAATTCTCAAAGAAGAATCCACATCCAAACTTATTGCTTTGATTTTCTTTTACTCTTAAAGAACAATGTTCTGGTTTGATAGCCAATTTATGACACAATCATTCACTTGATTTATAACTTTGTTGAACAAGTTGGCTCTTGATGAGACCCCTTGCCTTTTGATTGCAACAATCTTGAGTCATTGCCCTGTTGTGGTATGCAGTACTAGCAAAGTTAGCAAGTTATAATATCTGTGATTATGATAAGCCAGCTCATGATGAGACCTCTCACTCTTTAAGATAAAGTGTATCCTTGGATTGTACCTCTCAAAATTGTGATTTCCTTAGTATGGAGGAAGTCATTGTTTCCTTAAGATAGCTCTAGATGAAAATAGTAGACTTTTTTTGGAAAGAGCTGTTCTACAAAGAATCTTTATTTTGTTATTGATACCTTTCATTGCATTGATATAAAACAATTTATCAGTAAAGGTTGTTTTCATCAAATTTCATGAAGCTGAAACTAGTATCATATCTAGGCTAGAGTCTTTAACTGTATCTTTCAATAATAAAGATTAATTTTCTAAAAGATTTTCTATTTATACAAGCAAAAGATCAAAATATGGAAGAGAATTCGTGTCTTTTTTGTAAATGCCTAATGTAACCATTCACAGCTGGTTTTATTGAAATAAAAATCTAATCTACAAAATAGAAGAATGATCTTCTAAGGAAAATATTTCTTAAGGATATGTCCGTTAACAGGTAAAGAATCTATTTTCCTGTTAAATCCTACAACATAAAAGTGGATGGACTTATAACTTCCACAATCTGAAAAGGACGAAGCCACATTTGTTGAAATTTTGTATGTTTCCCTTTTTCCTCATGGGCCTTGTCCCATTTTAAAACTAGATCTCCCATCTGAAAATCTTTTCTGGTCATCATGTTTGAAACAATAGAGGATTTTACTAATGCTTGATTATGAGCATGATTTCTTTTGGCCTGTTCTCGTTGTTCTTCTAACTTGATTATATCCATTTTCCTCAGTTGTAAGGAGGAAGTTGGTAGTTCATCAATATATTGAACTAAAGACAGAGAGGGAATTGCTAAATGAGTTGCGAGAACCACTTCTTTTCCATAAACTAAATTGAATGGAGAAGTGCCGATGGTGGCTTTTTTGTGTTATTCGATCTACCCATAAAGCATATATTAAAGAATTATGTCAATTTTTATTATTTTGGTCAACTGTTGATTTGATAATCCTAATTAGGTTTTTATTTGTAGATTCAACTAACCCATTCCTCTGTGGATAGTAATCGGTAGAATATTTAAGTTTGCAACCTCTTCTCAGTGCAAATTTAGTCATTGTGTTTCTAGAAAGTATGATGCATTATCAAACATTAAAGTGGAAGGCAACCCAAACCTGGTGATTATAAATTGATCTATGAAATCAATGATATGTTCAGCATTAGTCGCCTTGAGTGCAACTACTTCTACCCATTTGGTAAAGTAATCTGTTGCTGTAAGAATATATCTATGCTGCTTATAAGAGTGAGGAACGATCTCACCTATTATGTCCAGTCCCCACTGATCAAAAGGTTGCTCAATATTGACTGGTTGTACTGGCAAGGATGGTTTCTTCTGTATCCCGATAGCGGTTTGGCAGACCTGACATTTCCTCACGTAATTGTGCGAGTCTTTGAATAATGTGGGCCAGTAATAGCTTATGCATAAGATTTTATGTGCAGTAGCATCTCCAACATAGTGTCCACCTGCTGGCCCATCATGAAGTTCCTGCAAAAAAAATTTAGCTTCAGATTCTTCGAGACATCTAAGGAGAACAGAATCATAATTTATTCTAAAAAGAACATTGTTCAGGAGATGATATTGTTTAGCTTTCAACCTTAGAGCTCTTTTCTTGGTATGATCAAGGTGTGAAGGAGCATATCCATTCCTTAGATAATAAATGATATCAGTATATAATGACTCATTATCGTTTAGGCTTACCTCATACACTTGCATGTTTGTTGATGGAATTTCACATATCAACGATGCTCTGGCTAGCATTTTGCAAAAGCATTGACATTTTACAATGCTTTCTAGTTTGATTTCTACATCATATTCCTGTAAGGCATTAACCCAACTGGCTCTTTTCTCACCCACATATTTTTGCACTAAAAGATTTCTAATTGTTGGAAATGGTACAATGATTTTTGTATGGGTTTTGAGTAGAAAGGGTCTAAAATATTTGATTGCTTTGAAAATAGCATAAGCTTGTTTCTCCACATCTAAATAATTTAATTTAGCCCCCTATAAATTTTCACTGAAAAAATAAATCGGAGCTTCTCCTTTTTCTTGATTAGCTTGACTAAGTATCGCTGCGTATAATCTGTTAGAGGCAAATGTATATAAAATAAAAGGCTCTGAAAAATTTGGAGTCGCTAAAGATGGAGTATTAATAATTGCTTGTTTGATTAGATTGAATGCTTCATATTCATTTTGACCCCATTTGAAGATTGAGTTCTTTTTTATCATTTCTTGTAAAGGAGACATGATTCTTGAAAAATCTAGAACAAATCTCTTTACAAAGTTGATATGACCAAGGAAAGATTGCATGGCTTCTTTTTTGTGAGGTAGGGATATTTCAGAAATCTCTTTGATTCTGTGAGTATCAATATGAATTCTAGATTTTGACACTATGAATCCTAGAAGTTTTCCTTCTCTTAATGCGAAAAAGGATTTTTTGGGGTTAAGTGAAATTCCATACCTGAGACAACATTGCAAGATTTGTTTTAAATCTCTAAGATGGTTGCTTCATTTCTTGGAATAGATAGTTATATCATCCAAATATATTACCGCAGACTTATTAACTAAACCTTTGAATGTGTTGTCCATGGCTCTCTGAATTGTGGCACCAGCATTAATTAGGCCAACAAGCATTTTTTGATATGCGTAGGTACCCCATTTGGTTCTAAATGTTGTTTTTAATTGATCATCAGGATGTACCAACATTTGATTATATCCTAAAAATCCATCTAAGAAGGACATTAATTCTGACCCAGCAACCGCCTGCAAAATTTGTTCCATAGGAGTTAAATGAAAATTATCCTTTTGGCAGGCTTTATTAAGATTTCAAAAGTCAATACAGATTCTAATATCTCCATTTTTCTTTCTAACGAGAACCATATTGGAGACCCATTTGGAATATCGAACGGGAAAAGTTATTTTGGCTTCAATAGCTTGTTGAGTTTAGATTTGATCTCGTTTTCTAGATTGGGATGGATTTTTCTCAACTTTTGTTGGACTGGTTTTTCATCGTCCATCATTGGAATAGTATGTTGGATGATAGAAGTCTCGTATATTTTAAGTTCATCATTTTTCCAAGAAAAAACATTTTTGTATTCTCTCAAAAGACGGATATATGCTAATTTTTCTTCAAGAGTTAGGCCAAGGCCTAGATTAACGTTCTCTGGTTTGGCATCAGTTCCAAGATTTACTAATTCATAGTTCAAAGTTGAACTTTGGAGTTTTGAATTAGTAGATCTTTTAAACGAATCTTTCAAATCATAAAGGTCTTCTAATTTGACTACCGACTTAGGTATAGCATTGTTAGTGCTATCTTGTTGCAATTGTCGATCATGCTGGTCTTTGTCAATTATTTGATTGGCATAGGATCCTTCAGATGTGAGAAAACTCATGATATCAGGATCGTCGTTGAATATTCTCCAATTTGTGATGTTACCAAGAATAGAAGGTCTAAAGATTAATTCTGTTAAGAATCTATTTGAACTAAAATCTTCTGAAGGGATAAGTTTGGAATCCATGTTAGCTAAAAGGTCTACACTTGCATTCTGGAGTCTAGGAATTGATGAAATATTAAATGCTATAAAATGTTCAGATAGGTCTTGCACTAAAGATTGATAATGTTTTAAATGACTTGATAATCAATTTATAGTATTACGTACCTGTCTGACTACAATTTCAGAGTCTCCAAAAACTTGAAGGTATTTGACATCTAATCCAATTGCTTTGTACAACCCTTGGACTAAAGCCTCATATTCCACTATATTGTTGGTGCAATCAAATTTGAGTCTCCTGCTCCATTATATTTAACATAGTTTTATCTCCTTCTTGACTAGCTAGCATGCATCCTGCTCCTGCTCCTTCGTTAGATTTAGAAACATCAAAAAATAATTTCCAAAGTAAAGATTTATTTATAGGACTATCTAAAAAATTGATACATTTAGAACTATCTGTTTGAGAAAAAATTTGAACTTGGGATAAAACAAAATGTTCTAAACAAGGTGACGTATGAGCATTAAAATTCCCTAGGAAATAATCTATTGAGTAATTGCCAATAATACTGTTGTTATATGCTACTGGTTCATTCCCTCCCTCTAGCTCTGTTACTATGTATTTATGATGTCGCTCTCATTCAACTTTTATCTGATTTGGTTTACCATTGTATGGCAACCACATGTGTGACCAGTCAGTTGCGAAGTATCCATGATGTTTTTCTGACCAAACCCTGCTAAGAATTAAGCCATAAAATTTTGGAATGTCAGCACCTAAAATGTCGATAACTTGACATACCTTTGGGTTGGATGACAGCCTTATGGTAACCCGATTTAATTTGCCAATCACTTCGACTTGCAATTGATCTAGCTGGACTATACGCACAATAGAGTTCTGCGGTTGAAAGTTCAATTTTGTACATATTGACTTTGGCAAAATATTCGATGAAGCTCTTGAATCCACTAAGCAATTATGCACATTTTTATTAAAAATTTCATAAGTAAGAAGAAAGGGGGGAGTATGAGATCTTGATCTACCTCCAATTAATGCGACATCATTTGGATCAATCTTGTTAATCACATTAGTCGGAGGTCTTCCCATATCATGGGAAGCTTGAGAAATTACAGCGGCAAGCAAAGGTGCAACTAGCATAGCATGCAACTATTTCAAAAGTATCTTTTGATGTTGCTTTAACTTTCTCAATTCATAAAGAGTGATCTTGGCCCTAGTCTTTTTCATGTCTTCTAGGATATTGTACTCCATTTCATCCGAAATGATCAGCGTTTTAGATGGAGTAGATGAATCTTTTTGGACTGGGTTGGTTTAAACCTCTTTGGGTGTCGTTTTATTGGCTGCGACTTTATCCTTCATTGTCGAGCTTGTGCTCTTTCGCTTAGGGGTAGTTTGAGGAGGATCCAGATGATTTCTACTTCGTGTACTAACTAGGAATGCTTCTTCATCTTCTTCTTGTGGGAGGATGAAATCCCACATTCCTTGTAATTCTACAACTTCTTCATCATCGGTTTTCCCTTTAGTAGCAATTTCCTCTTCTTCTTCCTCGGATTCCACACTTGTAATAGCATTGGGAAGCTTTGAATCTATTGAAAGGTTTCTCTTAAAAGCTCTGTAGGGCTTTTTTGAAGAAGTTTCCGCCACTTGTTTTTTGATGTCGACCATCTCGTTAGACATGGTCTTCAAAACTTTTTGCAATCATTCTAGATCAAATGGATCTTTCGATTGTTTTTTCTTGGGATCTTCTTTGAAAGTAACCTTCTTTGATTTCCATTCCTCTAACATGGTTTTCTTTTCTAGGGCTATTTTATGTTTCTCTACTACTATTACTTCTTTCATGTTTTCGGCTAAAGTTATTTTATTAGCCCTATCCACAAATATTGCTAGTTTGGTGGTAAGGCAGTGATATACCATTCACTTCTCATTTCTTCGTCGGGCTCGGAAGTAGTAGGGATTTTGTTTAACATTTTATTGAAACATGAATTGAAATCTTTGATGGGTTCTTTTGACTCGGCCCTAAGGTTTGATAGGTCGTTGATTAGCGTCGTCATAGACCTATCATCACCAAATTTAATGAGGAAATATTCATGGAATATATCCCAACTAGTGATAGATCCAAATGGTAATGAAAAATACCATGATCCGGCTGTTCCCTGAAGAGTATAAGGGAAAATTCAAACAAAAACATCTTCATTAGTAACTCCGTTAAGGTTTATAGATAGCATAAATTTGTTAATATGCTCTTCCTTTAGCATGCCTTCTTTAGTATTGAACTTAGGCAACCATTTTTCAGGATGGGCTAGCACTTGACTCAAGGGCGCAGGCATTAAGACTACCACTAGCTTATTCCATGCAGATTGGGCCATTGTTGATTTACTAACGGAAGGAAGTGCAGAAGATGATCCCTAAGGTTGAGGAAATGAGGGTATTATAACTATAGATTATTGAGAAGGAGATGTAGAAATACCAGTATGCTAGTGGACAATGATCTGAAGTGGAGGAGTGGATGGTTGACTTTGCTATGAGGAATTACAGACGGATGATGATGATGAGAGAGTCTCACTATCAGACTCTTTAGGTGATTTCCTTGCTCCAACCCCCTAGCTCTTGTACTAGCCAATATGTTTACCAGTACATAGGCGCTAGCCTACAGAAGGCTACGACTTTCTCTCTTCCTCTAGGGACCACATTTCATGAATTTTCAGACTAGATACTCCTGAAACACAACACCATAATCTGAAGGCCACATTTCATCCAATTTTCACATTGGACCCATCAACAACACTGAAGCTCAAAATTAATCAACACTACAATACAACCATCCAATCCATCTACATCAACCAATCATTGAACCCCAATCGTCAATCTCTAATATAACTGAAACCTAATCATTACTCTCTGATATAACTGAAAAAATCAATCACTAAAATCTCCGGTGTACTAAATCAAACAATCACTAAAACTTATAACATACTAAATCATACAATCATCGATACTCTAACACAACTGAATCAACCATTCATTCAAACTTAATCAAATTTAACAAAACAACTAGAACAGACAGATCATTGTAACCAGTACACAGATCTCAACCCTAATCACTCCATCAACAATTAGAACTAACTATAACTTCCAGAATGCATGTGTCAGAATATATACGCTCCTTTAGTAAATGCAACCTGAAATTACACGCTACTTCCTTTAGCCCAACCTACGTACATCTATAAGGATATTGAATCATAAAACTTTTGAACGACAAACTATACCAATCAATGACATTCTGAATATCTACTATCATACTATAGAGTTATAAATAGATAGGAGCAAGGATCACCCTTCTTTGTCAATGAATCAATCAATCAAACTCAATTTCCTTATACATTCAGTTCTACTTTCATATTTAGAAGACATCATTATCAAATAGCAGTAATACAACAACAAAATAGTAGTATTGATTTGATAGATCAGTCATCCCTGAACATCAAGCTTTTCTTTTGCATACGCTACCTCGGAGAGCCGAACCAGCGTGTATATGAACCTTCAGCAAAGTGATCCAGTGTATAGATATGCAAATACTTACTTATAACTTCGCTGCAATTCCCAACTTCAGGCATACCCAGATAATCATATATAAAGGATAAAACGTGTGTTAGCAATCATATCTAGCCTATCCATTGTCAGATTACATAATGATAAGTCATTATGATCTTAATCCATCATCCATTGTCAACCACCTAGGTGCATCCTTAGTTCAGATCAAGAAAATCACCAGAAGCCCATAACCTTCATATTTGATTTAACACTTCATAATATATTCAATACTTGCACACCTTGGCCTAATGATCTTCTCCTCATACGGTTTTAGGCCTTTCTCAATACCTTGGACCAAAACCACATAGGACCAATACCTTGGACCAAATACCTCAGACCAATATCTTGGACCAAAACCTTGAGCCAAATACCACAGACTAATACCTTGGACCAAAACCTTGATTTTCCATCCCATATGCGCTTTTCCTTCTACAAAAGTACATGTATACGTATATGCTTCTTTTGTTTTATGAACTTGTGTATCTACACTGCTTGGACATAGTGAAGCAACATATACTTCTTAAACTACTCTCTTTCTTCAATTTCTTGATTTTGATCTGTAATCCTTTGTTCTTTCATCCTATTCTTTTGTACCATTACTTTGTTCCCTTTGAATAGACTTATTATAATGTGATTTTCCATATTACTTCTGCAATGATTCCTTTGAACTGCCCTGCATTTAGTCACATCTGTAAACACAACTGTCATGCATTATGACACCTCTGATATCTCTTATGTAGATTCATCTAGTTACGTAGATTCATCTCATTACCATATACAAGTGAGTTGTTTTAATACAAGTGAGTTGCCATCAAGTACAACACATATATCATAATTCCAACAATCTCCCCCTTTGAACTTAATGGCAACCATGTTGGTGTTGATTACTGCAAGTTGTAGAATCTGTTAGAGATAACAACCAACACCAAAATACTCTCCCATTTTGACATGAAGGGCAAAGGGAAGACTAGATATTCTCCCCTTTTGATATCAAGGGAAAATGGGTGACTAATGTGAAGTCTTTCATATCTTAACAATTGAATATAAACATTGATCATGATCCCCCTAGGCACATGTTGAATTTGTTGATGTTGTGATGCACTAAACTGTCCATGTCCCCCTAATCACATGCAGAGTCTAGAAAAATATTTTCCAAAAGAATAACATGATTCTATAACTCACCTATGTGAGTTTGACCTTCTTATCACTAGTGACCCATACATACATCAATCTCCCAACCAAGTGGGGATATACCAAATTTGACTCATCTACCCAACCAAGTGAGGATATACCAATTGTTTATACATGACTCAAATATAGTAATTATTACATCATCCTTCCCATGCCTAGTGGTGGTACAAGTTACATCATATGACCAAGAGGGTCTCATTAAAAAACTATGACAGATAGAGACATATTATTACATTATGGGTCTTTATATGACCCTTTCATCGAGTGATATACATGAAATTTATAACAAAGACCAAATATCTAAACAAGACCATAATAGTCATTAGCAACTATCATACACCATATATGATCGACACCATAAGCAACTGTCAGCAACATCTAGACCTGTAACCTATATATGTCCATCTTTAGTTCCAAGGATATGAAAAAGTAAAAATCATCAACCTGTGACTATGTATGCCATATATAGATATGAACTCATTCTTTTGATCTCATCAAGATCAAGTTGCTTCATTTCCTTAGTGGAAAGAGCCTTATCATAACCTTTCATGAATCAACTAAGCATATGTCATATCTCCAAGAAGTAACAGAAAATCATTCACATCATATCATATGTGAAAGCACGATAGTCATCATCTATGATCATAATATCATCATCAATAACTACATGATCTTTCCACAAGAACCCTCAATATATCAAGCAGGTATCATCACTAGGGGAGATCCCACATCTCATAAGCATCAACCATGATAATCAACATATGTGAATATCAAACCTATCATGATAAAGTAAGAAGTCATCATCATTATGTGAATAAGTAAGCCATGTCTCTGAATATCCATGTCTTCAAATGGCTATGCCTGCAATAACACCATTCTCTTGGCCAACCAACAATATGCAAGTAATCATCCATGTATCCAGCATACTGTATATCCATCAAAGTGATAGAAATATATATCTAGAAAAACATGAGCTCATATTCATATGTCAAGCTTTCTTGATACCATCAACAACAACAATCCTCAACCATGTGAGAGCCAAGAACCTACATCATAACTACACCATATAAACTTTATGCATCTTTGAAGGCATGGTGATAGCAACATAAAATAAACGAGTGGCTCATCATCAAGTAATGAAGTTGTGTACTCAAGCTTTGTACTTCTCCTTGTCCTTATGAAGATCACTATGTAAGAAACATATATGCATTGTATGCATCATCAAAATGTCATCCATAATCATCCATAAATCTCATCTAAATAAAAACTATGTAACCCCAAGAAATACAAGTATTGTCATCATAGGATATATATAACTGCAACATAGCATGATGTATCAAAACACTTTAGCAACATAAGAATCATCACCGTTGATAAGAATCGTTTGGTACCAAAGACTTCTAAACATAATGCCAACACTCCAATATTATGAGCCTAGCATATTCTCCCCTTAAACCCATGCCACATGTTCACTGTTAGATTTGATGATTGCATATATCATTAAGAAATATAAAGGCATCATCATCAATCAAAAATACATCAATTTATCAAAAACTTATGAGGATCAAGAGCACTTCTAAATAACATCCAAAGACTATAGTCATCTATCATCAATACTGAAAAGATAATTGATAATTTTCTAAATCATATCAGATAATTTTTCAAAGTCTGTCAGACTACTTCTTCATTAAACCAACATATACACGACTATGCAGCTTTGAACTCATGTATATACGCGACTTCTCTTCATGAAACTTGCATATGATATTTAGAACACTGCAGTTCACACTTTCAGCTCCCCCTATTATGTCTATATAATGTGCCATGCTACATTTTTCTGACTCTACTTCCTTCTTCTTCCATATCTTCGAGTTTGATGATGTTTTCTCCTTTTGATATGGTGCCCAAAATTTTCTCCTGAATTCGTTTGCTGTATGTCAAAACTTGTTACATACATAACATCTTACATGTTTCATATTCCGTCTATAGCAGTCAATGGCTTTGTGACTAAACATATTGGAAGAAAAACAATATCCCTTGAAGTACCTGGAAGTTCATGATGTTTTTGTGTGATGATAATTAGCTTGAACCATTCTACTTCTACATCTTGCTACAGCATGTCCAAAATTATGACCTATAAAACATTCAACATTATTCATCAAAGGAAAGAACTGATTATCACTTCCATAGTTAGGAGTAAATGGTTTTCTTTGAAGACTTTCTTTCCTTGGTTGTTGATGGGGTTAACCCCTTATCTCCTTCTTGAGCATTTCAGATTTGGGACTAGATTTCTTTTCTTTAGTTTGTGAGCTAGATTCTCCTTTAATAGCTTCATGAAAACCAAGCCCATATTTGACGGTAGGAGACCTTTGACTACTAAAAATATCATCCAAAATCTTAGTACTGTCTTGAAATCGTAAAAGTTTATATTTTTCTTCTAATTTACCTTTTAGGATATTTACCTCAACCTGGTATTTCTCTTCCTTTTCAAGATACTGCTTCTTCATTATTTCTTCAGCTTTTCTTCCTTCTTCCACTTGATGCCCTAATTTGAGAACTACATTTTCTCGTTCTTCAAATGTTGGGAGTAGTTCTTCATTTTCCTTATTTGATTTTTCAAGATCTTCTTTTAGAGAGAGGATCTTAGCTTCAAGACTTTCATAGTAATTGGATCTATCTTTAAGTTTCATTATTTTTGTACTCTTTTCACTTACTTCACTTCTTAATGATGTCACTTTATCTTGCAGCTTTTGACATTGATCTTCTTTTTTCTTGTAATCCTTCCTTACCTTGCTTCATTCCTCCAACTGATATTTTAATCTGGTAACTTCTTCTTTGTAGGGACATTCCCTTTTATCAATTATATCTTCTTGGTCTCTAATTATATCTGTGAGCCTTTTAAATTCTGCCTCTATTTGATTTTTTTCTCTTTCACCCGTAAGAGAAAATTCAATTGTTTTGCTATCACTTTCATTATCTTCAAATGAATAGAGAAATGTATAACCAAAGGACAAGAAATCCATACCTGATATTTATTTTTCTTCTTCATCTTCATTTTGAGGTGATTCTGAATCTGAAGAGTTGCTTCCACATAATCCCTAATCGTCTCTCCGAGCGTCACAGTTCCCTTGAGATGCCTTCCTCTTTTGAGGAGCTTTCTTCTATAGCTTCATTCCCATTGTTTCTACGGATCTCCTTCAAGCGATCAAGCTTCTACTAAAGGACCTGCTCTGATACCAATTGGTTGAAATAATAATGAGAGGTAGGGGTGAATTAATATTTACAAATCAATAAGTTTTCCATTTCCATAATCAAATTCATATATGCTACTTCAATGAAGGGAACTTGCATATGCATGCAACTTTTCTTAAGGAAACGAACGTATATCCAGTGAGCTTATAATTCAAATAATTCATTATATGTTGATATTTAATCAGTGCATCAGTACTTTATTAAACATTAAATAATAACCATGTGCAGTAATAATAGAATGAACCATCACACATAAGAAATAGAAATGAACACCAAGATTTAAGGTGGAAACCCAATATGGGTGAAAACCTCCTACTGTTGTCATCTCTGTCTTCTTTTAATACTAAGAAAATATGTTTACAATCTTTTATTGGTGTAGACTAATACCAATATGCAATCACGCATCTGTAGAAAGTTACAACCTTCTATCATTTTCCAGTTGCTACTAGAAGGGAGCTACGAGACCTAGCTCTTGTACTAGCACATCCATTTACTAGTACGTAGGTGCTGACCTACAGAAGGCTCCAACATTCACTCGTTTTCTAGCTACTACTAGAAGGGATCTCCAATCCCCAGGCTCTTATACTGGTTGATATGTTTACCAATATGTAGGCACGAACCTACAGAAGGCTATGACCTTCTCTATTCCTCCAGGTACCAATTTTCATGAATTTTCATACGTGATACTCTTGGAACACAACACCACAATCTAAAGGCCATGTTTCATCCAATTCTCATACTAGACCCATCAACAACATTGAAGCTCAAAATTAATCACCACTAAAATACAACCATCAAATACATTTTCATCAACCAATCACTGAAACCCAATCATCAATCTCTGATATACCTGAAACCCAATCATCACTCTTTGATATAACTGAAACAATCAATCACTGAAACCTCAGGTGTACTGAATCAAATAACCACCAAAAATTCTAACATACTGAATCATACAATCACTGATCCTCTGGCACAATTGAATCAGCCATTCATTCAAACTTAATCAAATTCAACCAAACAATTGGAACAAATAGATCACTATAATTTGTACACAAATATGAACCTAGATCATTGCATCAACAACCAAAACTAACTGTAACTTCAAAAGGCACGTGTCAAAATATATATTCTCCTCCAATGAATGCAACCTGTGTTTATATGCTACTTCCTTTATCCCAACCTACATATATCTCTAAAGATACTAAATCATAAAACTTATGAACCACAAACTATACCAATGAGTGACATTCTAAAGATATACTGTCATATTATAGAGTTCTAAATAGATAGCAACAAGGATCACCCTCCTTCTCAATCAATCAATTAATCAGACTCAATTTCCTGATACATTTATTTCTACTTTCAGATCTAGGAAGACATCGTTGACAAACAACAGTAATACAACAACAAAACAACAATATCAATCTGATAGATCAATAATCCCTGAACATCAAGATTTTCTTTTGCATATGCTACTTGGGAGAGCCGAACTAGAATGTATATGCACCTTCACCAAATCGAAACAGTGTATAGATCTACAAATACTTACTTATATCTGTGTTGTAATTCCAGACTACAGACATACCCAAATCATCATATATAAAGGACAAAACGTGCATTAGAAATCAAATCTAGCTTATACATTGTCAGATCACATAATGATAAGTCATTATGATCTTGATCCATCATCCATCATCAACCACATAGGTGCATCCTTAGTTTAGATCAAGAAAAGCATCATAAGCCCATAACCTGCATATTTGATCCAACACTTCATAATATATTCAATACTTGCACACCTTGGCCTAATGATCTTCTCCTCCTTATATAGTTTTAGTCCTTTCTCAATACATTGGACCAAAACAACTTAGGACCAATACCTTGGACCAAAACCTTGATTTTCCATCCCATACGCTCTTTTCCTTTTGTGAAAGTGTGTCTATACATATATGCTTCTTTTGTTCTATGAAATCGCATGTATACACTGCTTGGACAAAGTGAAGCAGCGTATACTTCTTAAACTGCTCTCTTTTTTCAATTTCTTGATTCTGATTTGTAGTCCTTTGTTCCTTCATCCTATTCTTTTGTACCATTACTTTTTTCCCCTTGAATAGACTTGTTATAATGTGATTTTCCATATTACTTATGAAATGATTCCTTTGAATTGCCCTGCATTCTGTCACATCTGTAAACACAACTTCCATGCATTCTGTCATCTCTGATATCTCTTTTGTAGATTCATCTAGTTACGTAGATTCATATTGTTACCATATACAAGTGAGTTTCCATCAAGTACAACACATATATCATAATGCCAACAGTTACAGATCCAACCCTACCAAAATTTAGCTCGTTTTTCCATTGGAGGACATCTAGAACTATATAACTCTATTGATGAGGAGAAAGCTAAACAAGTGTTCAAATATTTTATAGTTGAAAAAGTACATACACCAAGTTCTACTCCTCCATACATAGCGGCATATTTTCACAAACTGCCAGACATATTATCATCATGGTATCTTCATCCTTGGATACAAGACAAATGAACATGTGGATGGAGTCACTTTTGCTTTTTTGTCCCTTTTTACCCTTAGTAAACCCCCCGTCATCAAGCTTTATTATGCACAGTTCATTGCAGACAAAATGCACGAACAACTCATCAGATTGACCACTGAAAGGGTGTTAAAGTTTTCTTCAGTATTGTATTATTTGTTTTTATACTATCATACTGATAAATTCCCAATGAAGGTCATAAAATGTGATAGTAGAGGAAAAGAGAGGTTTGTGCTCTATTGGACACCTATTGTCCACTGTTACTAATTATAAGGACTTCATAGATTCCCTTGCCCACCCAGTGATGAATATGTTGACAGGGACTATGCAACCTAGGATTAGTCCTTAGATCAAAAAGGTACTTCACCTAGCCAAAAATAGTAAAATAGGAGCCTGGTACTTGTACTAGAATCACACGGAGACTAGAATCTATGGTTTCTAGTTGCCTCCATATAAATTATGAAAGTATCTTCCCTTGAGAATTTTTTCCTTGGAATATTTTAGGTAAATCATCAACTCCGATGATGTCCAATTCCTGGATGCAAGGAAGAAGACCCAATTCAGAGTATAAAGTGAACTGGGCCTCTTTATTTACAATAACAGACAAGCTAGGCCAGAGGTAAAAAGTATGCTAGAAGATTTAAAATTTACCAAAAGCTTTATGTGGGAGTATTACCCTCATGGAGTAAAAAACCAAATGAGAACCAGGGTCAAACTAGATCCTTATGCACACTATTTAGTGCCTGGAATTGAAAGATATGCCAACCAAACTGAATGGTTGGAAAACACTTTATTGGATAGAGATAGCACAATTGTTTATATTGAAAATGTTTTGTATGATATTCAACAGCATATTGATCTAAGTGACTTCCTGTAGGTCTGAGATCTAGGGCAAAGGATGGATGCTCCCTCTACATTGAAAAAACCTTTGAATCAAGAAGAAAACCCAAAAAATAGAGAAGATACCTCCAGTTCCCAAATGGAATTAGTGGACAAGCAAGTAGACCGAAGGAAGTGAAAAAATGTGAGTCCTGTATCTGAACAGGAAGAACAGAGTGAGCCAGAAGGAACAGAACCAGAACCATGGCCAGACATAGTAGGTTAGAAATGGAAAGAGGCAAAGGAAACAAATGAACACACCACCTCTAACACACAGTTGATAGAAAGACAAAATTCAGTAGAGATTTCCTCCTTTTTTAGACCAGATGACAAAGAAAAACCATTAAGGATTGATATAAGGAGATTAAAATGAGAAATGAAAAATTCAAAGCTGAGACATATGCTCAGTATATCAAACATTCAGTTCCTAACCAATTCAGACTAATTCCTACATTTGATATTAAGGACGGAAAGATACAAATGTCATATATGCATCCAATAGTGCCACAACCCAAATCTACAACAGATTATAAGAAGACCACATTTGAAGTACTAGGAAAGGGCATCCATCCCATGGACCAAATTTAATTTCATAAACAATATGGAGAAATGATATACTCCACCTTGACTGGTAAGGCCATGGATGCATACAGATTACAGGAGTCCATAAATAATACTATTGAACAGTTTAAACTTGAAAATGCCTCCTCCTGTGCTAAAGACACAAGGATCAAATCCTTATAAGACCTGATCATTGAGTTGGGCCATGACTCAAAGGGCATAAAGGCTACTGAGAAGTTAGTAAAAAGGAGAGTGAAGACATTACAGCCCTAAAAAAATAACTCAAACTGCCTCAATCACAACACCCTCAAACAAAACAAGTCCTAGAGAGCCAAACTACCTAGGAGGAAATGTTGGAGTTAGTGATGCAATTGAACACCTAGGTGAAAGAAATGGAAAAATAAATGGACAAGTTGACCAAGCAGGCCAACCTCTAGGAAAATGTAGCCACAGTCATCCCAACTGTCACCACAGTAGTACCATCTACATTGGCTGAGAAATCAGCTCCTACAGCTCCATTGGCCACTGCATTGGCTGCAATAGGACCATCTAATTCAGCAATAGGGTCGATCGCAAGAGACTCTACAGGAGAATAATCTAATAGGTTGGCTAAGGAAATGGAGGGGATGTCGCTCAAAGCTGTAGAAATGAGGAAACTAGAAGAGAAATTAAACAGTGTGGAGACAGACTATAAAATTGCTCAAATTATGAATAAGGAGGAACAACAAAAGGTTAGAAGATTAATAGAGAGGATAAAGAAACTAGAGAAATAAATAACTGTAGGAGAGTCATTGGGACAAGCAAAAGAAAAACTATTGGCCAATATGTTTAACTCAGTCAAGGATATTTAGCCATCAATTCAGGTAATTTTTTAGTAGATTGATCTAGTTAAAGAGGCCACGGAGGAAATTCAAAACGTGAAAACAGAGCTAGAAGAGATGCCAAAAGAGGCAACCAGGATCATCAAATTTTTGAATTCCAAAAACAAATATGAACTAGAGGAATTAGATGTTAGTGACAGGACAAGGACAATCCTAGAAGTAAGAGGAGTCCTTACTAAAAGGAATTTGATGCACAACTTTGAAGAAAAGTGTCAGACTATGCAGCTTTCTATTGATAGATTTAAATTCAAAATTGACACTTTGATACAGAAAGGTTCACCAAGTCCTTTGGTAATTAATGACAAATTGATGACATAAGAGGACTACAATAGAAAGATTAGGGAAGTGGCAAAAACTCAAGTCAACAATGCAACCATCCACAACACAACAAAACAAGTGATGCCCTCTGGTAAAGTCCTTTACCAAGCTTTGGAAAACTTCTTTTACCTCTTGTTTTACCTCCAACATGAGGTAAAACACATGTTTGTAAATAAGACCACAATTGTTAAATACATAGAGGCTGATGAGGTCTTCAGAAAGTTGAAGAACATTCAGTTACAAACTGAAAAGAGATGGGAAGAGCTCACTGACTTACTTTAATTCAAAGTAAGTCCAACAATTAACATAGTTGGTAAAAACAGAAGAGGTAAAAGTAAGTGGGCAGTTGTCCCAGTCAAAGAGTATTAGTGAAAGAAGATAAATCGAAGAGCAACAGATGATGGCTAAATGATCAATCCACTAAATATCAAATGAAATTAGATATAATAGTGCCAGAAATAAATCAATTAGAAAGGTGGCATTACCTTTTTAGGATTAGATATTTTTTCCCTAAGATAAATCCCAAGTTAGTTTGAGATATTTTGTAAATAATTATGTATAAATACTTTATAATTCGAAGTATGTAGGGTGGATTTTACTAGACATTTCTATAGACTTTTTGATGAGAAGACCAACAGGGTTATTGTATCACTTGTTGAGCTAGAAAGATAGATTGATAAAGAAAGATCAAATATTTCAAAGGATTCATGTGTTGAGAGAATTTTAGAGAAGTATTCTTATGTGTTATTGTTATTTTTCTCAAGTTATTCATAAATATCTAATGTGTTTCCAAATCTAAATGTTAAAACTGCAATAATACTTTAGAATTTGTTTAATTACAATCTATCTTAATAGTTATACATTTAAATGTTTTCTGCTGATATCTAAGTTAAGGAATTCTTAATTTCTCCTTGGCTTAGATTGATTTCTCAAATATCTAGGTTAAATGATCCTTAATTACCCTTTTATCCTGATTACCTCTTCATTCCTCATTCATTATTGGGTCTGAGAACCCTTAATTTTTCTCTCACCCCTAGTGAAACCCTTTCACCCCTTGGTCTCAAAGATCTGGAAAATGCTCTGCTATCTTGCCCTTTGAACATTCCCTTTAGTGATTTAATCCAGTTTTTCTTCCTTATTATTTGACTCCATAGACCAATGGTCTAAAATACATCATTTTATCCAACTATCTAAGTAATCCCACCAACCAATCTCAAATACAAATCAAAATCCCAAGAACAATCGTAACTAGCCTAAAATAAAAATAAACAAAGTTAAATAATACAGAGAGAGCCCTCTCTGAGTCTTGGTTGGCTAGAACCTATGCTCCAAAGTTGGTTAGTTGTTAACTTAGAAATTTCTTTCTTCTGAACAATTTCTAGAGAAAATTACTAAGTGATCACATGAAGGACCTTTCAGAAGAAGTAGCATAATTATAGAATTCTTCTTATGAGATATTCTTCCATACCAGAAATGCATAATGTAATTATACAATTATTCAACCCTTCATTCTACAGAAATGGACTCAATAAAAGGGAGACAAAAAGCATATTTGGACATAATGACACAAAGGGAAAGGATTAAAGCCCTAATGAGTGAAAAATTAGTTGAATTCATCTTCCATAATGAACATGGTGGCACACTACTATAGATGAGGGTAGTTTGAGACATTTTTTTCAAGATGAAAATAAGTGTTCATCATAAACACTCTTAAAAAGATGTCTTAAACTACTCCCTTTACACCGAAGGTGTTTTATTAAAGGAGGTTACTCTGTTGCCTATAGAATATGATGTTTGGTTTATATGTCGTCAAATACATGGGCTAATAGAGACATCTTTGTGTTTGTGTTTCCCTCAATCATACCCTTGAAAATGGGGACGAGATTAATTGAATCATTATTTTCTGTGAAAAAAAATGGATGGTTTATATATTCTGAACTCCCTTTACACCGAAGGTGTTTTATTAAAGGAGGTTACTCTGTTGCCTATAGAATATGATGTTTGGTTTATATGTCGTCAAATACATGGGCTAATAGAGACATCTTTGTGTTTGTGTTTCCCTCAATCATACCCTTGAAAATGGGGACGAGATTAATTGAATCATTATTTTCTGTGAAAAAAAATGGATGGTTTATATATTCTGATGCCATTTCATGACCTAGAAACCATCATTATGGAAGCCCCAACAGTCATGGTTGTGGAAACTACAAAGGGATTTTCCAAATCAAAAGAAAAGGGAGAGATAGGTGAGTTCTAGGTAGTGGTTCTCAGATGGACTTTAGGGAACTCCAGATTCATGGGAGTTAGAGGATTTGGATGACAACATGAGGAGATTAGTGGTCTCCTGCTCCAAGGCTTCCAAAAACCAGTGTGATTTCTTCATTAAGACGATGAGAGAACCCTGAGTACAGTCACTTCTTCTTCTACTTAGAACAAAGACCTTTTAATGGAACACATGAACTAGGTCGATCAGATCATCCAAAAGGATTTTCAAAATCCTTAGGATTGCTTGAATGGTGAGTTCACATCTCTAGGGCTTGGTATTTATTTCCTTATTCGGAATTTTTGGGTGAGTATTTCAACCCATTTTTCATCTCTCAACATGTTAAGTGGAGCCATGGAATTATGGTTTTATGAACATCCAAAGATTGTTATATTTAATTGTGGGAATTTATTTTAGTGTGGCTAGGAAAGAGAGGCGTTGATATATCCAGATTTGTTTGTGCTTCAATTTTTTGATTTAAGTATGAATTTGTTTTAGTTATTTATTAAGTTTTGTAATTCAAGAAAGTAATTGTGGGTTGTGATTGGTTGTGACTGGTTGTCGGCAAAAGTAGATTATAAGCTTAGAATTGATCTTAAGAGATTATAATGTTTGTTGTTGATGGTTGATGTTATGAATACGAATTTTGTGTGGAAAAGGTTATTAGGTTAAGGTGTGACTATTATGATATTGTACTTGTGGTCACCAAATTTAACATGAAGAGTTATGCATCTATTCACTTTTTCTATTTCAAGACGAGGAATATGTTATAGTTCATGGTGCAGGAGACCCACTAAATAAGTTCAATCTAGTGAGAATATATATATGGGTCGCTATATGGCCATCTAGATGAAAAATAATAATTTTAGTTCCCAATAATTATATTCCTTATTGTAGTTAACTATAGGAATTTTTCTTTTGGTTACAGGCTCTTCAAGATTGGACTCACCTTTCGAAATAAAATTTGACCCTACAGATTAGGAACTCATATAACATCTTCAAATTATGTCAGAAAATATATAAACTAAAAATCCGATTTTGTTTTGTGGGTTCTATTTTAGAATAATTTTAGACATCTTGGTCTTCATGCTATAAAATTTGATTGAAAATTTGGCATTTATTAGAGATTTATGTACTAGAAATGTTAGGTTGAGATGCTTTCTTATTTAATTATAAATTGACTATAAGGTTTAGTCCCAGCTTAGGATTAAACTTGAAAACCACATGTGAATTTTCAATATTGATTGTCTCTGTTTATGGTTTCTCTCACCGTGGTCCTCGTGAGCTGTGACACTCTCTAAATTTCCATTTACAGAAGGATCCGACAAAGTTGCTTCAATGATGATGATGGGAAAACAATGAAATCACATTACTCTGCCCCTGCATGATCTAAGGCGAGGCATGCTGATGAATTTCCTTTGGTCCCAACATACTATTTAAATAATTTTCATACTTATAAATAAATTAGGGTATTGTTTTTTTATCAATAATTTTGTGCCATTGAACTTTAGTCTACTAAGGAATTTTCTGGGAGTAAAATTAGGTTTGATTAGATTGAATTGAATTTCATAATTCTTATCACACATCGTGACACGCTTTAGTAAAATTGCAATTTGCAAGGGCTTATTTATTTTCTCAGAAGGTACTCAACCCATTTCACTTGATGTATTGGATAGTTAGAACTGATCCCACATTGGATGTATTAAATGTCAATATCATATTCAATTCCTGCTAGTTATATACTTTAACATGTACTGAAAACCCAACCTCTTTCTCGAACATGATATGTTGTGTGAATGTATGATGCTAAGAGACGGTTGCAATAATGATGTTATTGGTTTAGTTTTTTTCACAATAATGGGTGCATTTTATATTAGTGAAAGTCGTGGTTGAAGAAGACAACACTGCAATACAAAATTTATGGTGCTTGGCTACAAACTAATGATAAGAAGACAATTTATCCTCCAGACTTATCCTAAAATTGGTTGTCCTCTTCCAGCATTTGAAAGCCTCGTAGGTATATTTTTGTACATATTGAAATAACAAGAAAGGACATCCACACAGAGACACTTCCCCAAATGTTGTAGAATCAAAGGGAGAAGAAAATATGACCTTTGAGAGGAGATATATATTTAGGTATGACATGAAAACAATTGAATGTATAGTATAATGTGATTTTAAATACCTACACTTTAGTCATAATCATTTTTGGTTATTTATTCTTGATGGTTCAATCCTCCACTTGTACTAGGGCTGATAATTCACTCAGTCTCACTTGAAATTTTAATAGATTAACAATGATCTAATAAGGAATACAAACCCCAGCATTTAGTGGCTGAGTTGAAGCATGTATATGCTATTCAATGAAAGTTGAAGCTTGGGTTGTCTTATTTTCTAGCACATACGATGACAAGACATTAATTGGTAGCATATCTATGAGAGTGCATCTGTGCGTTTTTCTATGTGGGGGCATGCAGATTAGGAACATGTTGAATATTTTGGAATAGTTCCTATTCACAATGTTTTTAATTTCGTATAGTGGTCAAATTGATCGCTAAAGAAATGACATGAAAGATCTCAGTGAA
Source organism: Pinus taeda (assembly GCA_000404065.3). Taxonomy (NCBI): domain Eukaryota; kingdom Viridiplantae; phylum Streptophyta; class Pinopsida; order Pinales; family Pinaceae; genus Pinus; species Pinus taeda. The sequence continues at coordinate 77,851 of APFE030042532.1, read as the reverse complement.
TTTGGGAGAAGATGCAACTTGGCCATATGTATAGACAATGACCTTTAAGGTATTAGAAGTTATAAATTGATATACTGAGTGATTAGCTATAGAAATTAGATTCAGTTCCAGAGACAACAATGAGTCATGAAAATCTTCTAACTAATAAAATTGTTACCTGACATTCTAGTAGATAGTCCTGAGGTTGACCCCTAAAATTGTAGGTTGATTTGCAAGCATTGATTCACTTTTATAGACAACGACCAAATAAATTTTTATTGCATGGGTTTCTCCCTTAATTGAATGACATGGCACATTAAAATGAAATAAGGTGTTTCTCCTACAAATGTTTTCCAATTCATTACTCTACAGTTTCTATTTCAGGGAGCCCCTTCATGTGTCTGGTTAGAAACAATGTCATTGGAACCATGTTAGACTTCACTTCCTCTACAACTTCTGCCCCTAGAATTGCCACTAGACAAGTCCTTTTTCCTCAAAGTTTCTAGAATTATCCTTGCATATTATTGTAGCTAGGATGTCTTGGAACTTCTCCAGCTATCAAAAGCCTCATTCCATGAGCTATTCAATGACGTTATGAATGCAACATTGCCATTTAGCATATAAGCATGGACAATATTGCGATGATTTTCAAGAGCTTCCAAGACATGGCACATGGTTTTCCTCTTGGATGTTCGATGATTGAGACAAGCCTTGGCTATTACAACCACAACCTAGAATTCCTCTAATAGATCCTCATCTAAAATGAGATAAGAATAGATGATTTGGGGAATATTATCCTTGTCATAAATGTCAATTAGTGACAATGCATGGTCTAGCCACGAAGAGTCACCAGCTCACATGTCATTGCATTCAATCTTGGTAATGTTCCTTGAAATGATTTGCAATAGAACTTTTACAAAATAGGAAACAACAAGTGCCCATGCAATGAGTGGTGAACCTAAGTCTCCTTGGTCCCATGAACTACATTTATGCACCTCAAAAACATTATAAATTTATTAAAACCCCAATTCCTGTATCTATAACCCAATGAAATTTTTGTATTTTATGATTACAGATCCATATTATGCAAATAACAGAGATTATATATCTTGAATTCTTCATAAATATAAAGTAAATTTAGCCAAATATTGTTGAACGGGTCAAAGCAATGATTGGAGATGGATAAAACATGATGGTAGAGTTTGGTGTTTTGGGTCCAAGGGATGCTGAGCCATAACTAACATTTTTTGAACAAAACAAAAAGAGCACATCAAAATTATGAATATATCATACAAAAGGCCATGGGATACATACTGGAAAATGGCCAAGAGACATGCAACCAAGCAAGATTGAGAGTGTCCATCTTAACTACCTACAGAACTTAAGCTACTAAGACGTACTTCAAATTATATCCATCATGTGATATAATGATGGAATGGAGTGGGACATCTATATATTTAGAGTTAAGATGGATTTGTTCTAGTGCCATAGTAGTACTATATCCTCCAATGACTTCCTCTCCTGAAATTCATATTCTTTCCTCATTTAAAGATGCATGTGTCCCCACTTTTGAAATGAGATGATGGAAATGACTAAAAAAATCATCTTCTAGAAACCTATTACCTTGGGTGGGGATTTTAGGCTTATTTTCCATTATGTAAATAGTGATAATTCCATGATGAGTTGATATAGGGCACACCTTTAAGAAGGTATCATATTCAAATAAGGGCTAGAAATCTAAAACATTATCCATTTGAATGATATATATGATTATATTTGCCTAGATGGGATATATACGATCATCTTAGTGGCAGCGTTGAGAGATCCATATCAGTCTTCAGAAGGGGTTATATTCCATTCATATAGTTGAGCATTCCCTCATAGATGAGTTGATAATATGTTGTGGTTGTTTACTTCCTATAGTTGATTGACTTCACTGTATTTTGGCATTTTTATTGTAGTGTATATATCTATATACATCAGGTTCTATTTCCTTGTATTCCTTGTATCTTCCATGTTGATATTAAGATTGTTAATTTAGGACTATCATATAATTTCACGATTTGCAATGTAATAGAAGAAACAAAGGTTTATCAGCTATATTTATGACTATTACCTAGTTTTGTACTTGATGAGTAAGGATTAAAGTTATTTCTTTGTTATGAAGTGTTTTTATGGGAATATTTTCTTATCATCATATATTATTTTAAAACGAAACCGAAGAAATTCACCTTCAACATTATCATCAGCAAAATGATTGACAAAAGGGTTCACTGGGAAATTTATAACAAACTTGGGAAATATAGTACTTAAATTGGAATATTTCGGAGAGGGACACTTACATCCCTTTTAATTCTTTGATCATAATGCTAAATGTCCTCATTATTCAAATAATGAATTTAGTTATTGTGAGGCATTAAATTGTGAGGATGAGAATGGCTTCTCATCCCAACCTCACTATGACTTTTGTATGTTTAGAATGTTTCTGAATATCATCCCCTTGTTCAAGTTGTCTGTCTTGAATGGAATCCACTAGAGCTTTCAACATCTCCCTAGATATATTTTTGTTTAACAAGTGAGGTATCAAGGGATTATTCACACATCCATGATGACTCCCTGAGCTCATATGTCCTTTTTCATGGGATTCCAATTGCATTTCATCAATTGTGTTGGGTCCCTATAATACTGGTGATTACCCCATTAATATGGTACTTATACCCCTTATTAATATTTTTGTGCCCCTATTGTCACCATATTGTTATTATTGTGCCCCATAAAATCCCTCTAGTGTTATTTTTGTGGCTTTATATTTTTATTGTTAGGTCGGCTGGGTTATATTGTGACTCCTTAGACTCCTATATATTGAAATGAGGTTTTGTCATTTGAATCATCCAAGAATTGTTCATTTATGTAATGTAAAGGAGGTTTCCCCCTTGAAGAGGCTGAATTCTAAGGCGTTGATCTATCTTTTCTATCTTTTTCTTGAGCTGGTTACATAACATTTGGTATCAGATCTTTGGATTCTAGGGTTTCGCTGCTCCAAACAGGTTGTTGTGGCATTTTCACTATAACTTTTTCTCTGCGACATTTCAAAAGCTTAAAAAAAAACCCATTTGAGAAGACATCGTGCTGCAGCTCACAATTTTGTTATGTATTTGCGGAGATATGATCTGAGGACATTGGTCTTTTTGCACACTCTTGAATTACATTCTAAACAGGTGACCTCGAGAAAGTCATCATAACTTTTTCTCTGAGCATTGGATTGAAATTTTGTAAAAAGGTGTAGAAAGAGGATGGACTGTAGTTTCTTCTATATAGCTTTGAGATCCAAAGGTCCAAAAAGTGACTTGTGGCACGTCGTACAAGTTCGCTCTACTGAACTAGTCTATAATCAGGTCACTGTGGGAGATTTGGCATAACGCTTCCCTCGAGAATCCAATTTGTATCAGACTGGTGGCATTGGAAAGAGGATGTATAGGGCTACTGCAGGTCACAATTTTAGAACTAGATGATCCGAAATTACAGATATGCCTTAGATTCAATATTGAGCTCCTACAAAGTGAAAAAAGGTGTGTAGTTTTTTTTAAATTTTTGCATAAGCTTGGTTTCAAAAATTATTTTGAAGGAATTAAAAGGGCATAGTAAAGCATTATTATTGGTAATTGATGCCCTGAGGAAAGGAAATGCAAACACCTAGTATGCAACTTGAAAGCTCTAGCATGACTCATGAAGAAGGGGAAGAAATGCAACATGATATATCAAAGTTACGAGACCAAGTGCAACAAGTGTCACTTGCACAAAAATCAACAAAATATAAGATGGATGGCTTAAAGAAAGATGTAGAAGCTAATATGGATGGTTTAAAGACAAGCATGGAAGATTTTAAGATAGGCATGGAAGATTTGAAGACAGATTTAACAAAGTTTCTACAAGAAATGCTTACTAACGGTGAAGGGTAGTAAAGGAAACTCATGATGAGAACAAAAGAAATGATAATCATGATTTCATAGACTCTAATGCTGGATTTAAGACCCACCATATTCCAAAAATCGATATGAGGAAATTTGATGGCAAGGATCCCACAACATGGATATTACAGATGGAGCAATTTTTCAATCTCAATAATGTGCAAAACACACAAAAGGTACGTATGACAACTTTATATTTGGAACCAAATCAGTTTGTATGGTATCAATGGCTTTGCTCTGGTAAACAATTTATCACTCGGGCAATTTTTATGGAAGAATTGATAGCACATTATGAGGATACAAAAAGCAACACTTTTTTTAGCCAATTGATAAGTCTCAAACAAAAGGGTTCAATAATGGAGCACATTGAGTAGTTCCAAAAATTGAACATAAGGGTAAAAGATATTCCAGAGGAGCATAGGATTGATGTGTTCATAGGGTCTTTAAAGGATAATATCCAACATGATGTTCGCCTTTGGGAACCTGATTCATTAGAGAAGCCATTCAGGTTAGCAAGAAAAATGGAAAGCAAAATTATGGCAACCAGGAAGCATACCACTCACAACTATAAAGATGGAAGTGTTGTTGCCCCTAGTCTTCCACAACCTTTAAGGTTGACACCACAACAATTGGAAGAAAAAAGAGCAAAATGGATTTGTTACTGTTGTGATAGCAAATATACTAAAGGTCATAAGTATGATGAGAAGAAAGTATTCTACATAGATTGCGAAGAGGAAGAAGAAAAGGAGCAAGAAAGGTCAAAGGAAGAGGATATACTCCAGGAACAAAGCCTAGATAAAGAAGAAATGAATCTGACCATATCTTGTAATGCATTGGTGGGAATTACCACTCATCAAACCATCAAGATACAAGGACAAGTCAAGAAGAAAAAGGTAATAGTGTTGATTGATTCAGGAAGTACCCACAATTTTATTCATTGTAAGGTAGCAAAAGAATTGAATTGCTTCTTATATCCAGCGCCAGAGTCTCAAGTGATGGTTGCAAATGGAGGAACAATAAATTTCTTTGGAAAGTGCCATAATATCAAGCTATCCATGGGAGAATATGTATTTAGTAGCCCAATGCTTTCCATTCCAATGGAAGGTGGTGATGTTGTACTAGGAGTCTAATGGCTACAATCCTTGGGAACAATAGATTTTAATTTTCAAGAACCTTTCATGAAATTTTTTGTGGAAGGAAAGGAAATTGAATTAAGGAGTATTGCAGGGAAACTGGGAAACATAATCAGCTCTAATGGTATGACAAAAATTCTAAAAAAGGAACAAAGAGGTGTAAATGCACAATTATGTTCTCTAGATGTTTCCACACTGGAATCATCTATTTCTCCAGATCCCCAAAAAGTCTTGGACAATCATTCCAAGGTATTTGAGACTCCCAAAGTTCTCCCACCTATTCGTGATCATGATCATGCTATTCATCTGATTCCAAGAAGTGTTCCTCCAAACATCAGGCGGTACAGATATCCCTATGCCAAAAAGAGTGAAATTGAACGTATGGTTGTAGAAATGCTAGAGGCTGGTATAATTCAACTGAGTCAAAGTTCTTTCTCTGCTCCAGTAGTATTGGTGCACAAGAAGGATGGATCATGGTGCATGTGTCGAGATTATAGGGAGCTCAACAAGCTCACTATTAAAGATAAGTTTCCCATTCCTGTCATTGATGAATTACTGGATGAATTGCATGGATCAATTTACTTCACCAAGTTGGATCTTCGTTCAGGATATCATCAAGTTAGAATGAACATTGAATACATTGTGAAAACAACATTTAGAACTCATGAGTCATTATGAATTTTTGGTCATGCCTTTGGGCCTTACCAATGCACCTTCTACATTTCAAGGTTTGATGAATTCCATTTTCAAACCCTTCCTTAGAAAATTTGTGTTAGTATTTTTTGATGATATACTAATCTACATCAAGTATTGGAAGGATCATGTTGAACATGTTGACAGGGTCCTTAAACTATTGGAGGAGAAACAATTATATGCAAAAAGCTCCAAATGTTTCTTTGGAGTTCAAGAGGTGGAATATCTCGGTCATATTCTATCTCATGAAGGTGTTAAGGTAGACCCTAGCAAAATTAAATCCATTATGGAATGGAAAATCCCCACATCCATAAAGCATATGCGAGGATTTCTTGGGTTGACAAGGTATTATTGCAAGTTTGTTAAGAATTATGGGAGAATAACAACACCTCTAACAACATTATTGAAGAAAGATGCATTTTCATGGACTCCAGAAGCAACAAAGGCCTTCGAACATATT